>CAXIVR010000535.1:0-84620 GCA_964035755.1 Teleogryllus oceanicus
ATTTAAAATCACCTAACCCTACCCCCCAAAGCTATTAACAGAGAAACACTAGTTGGAAAAAATGGATATTCACACAGCTTAGTGATTTTTTTTTCCTCGAAAATAAATAACCTCCAAAAACTTTTTGGCAAACGTCTGACCCATATTTAAGCAGGGTGGGGGTTTAGGTTATGTCGAAAAAAAAAAAAAACCCCAAATCAAAAACCCGAAACAAAAATTTTATTTGCATTCATATTTATACACTTTTTTACCTTCAGACATCATTATAAATATCCGTTATGAAAATGTGTTTCCATTTTTTTTCTCAATACAAATTTTTAAATTTTCGCTCGTTATTTTTGGGCCTTTTCTTGGGTCTGCACATAAACGAAGGATTATTATATTATAGATCATAATTCTTGAGAAGATTTGACATGGTTCTTCCCAATCCGTTCATTCATTCAGTCATCTTGGCCCGGACAAACATCATAATCATACGAGCCATTTGCCCTCTAAAAGCCCCTTTTGGAAATTTAAATTTTTACATTAAATAAATTGAAATGAAATTAAAATGCTGGACCACTGTGACATAACTTTCAAAAATAATTCTTTTCAGACGAAATTGCTAATTTACCTCTTGGTTTAATAAACAAATTTTACCCTAATAATAATGAATATTTTCTAAACGCTTGGATCATTTCCTCTTTCCCCTCCCCTCCCCCCCCCCCCCTCCTCACTCTCCCCTCTCTCTCTCTCTCTATCTATCTATCTCTATCTCTGTTTCTGTCTGTCTTTGCTTTGTGTCTTCTTTCTGTCATCTTCGGGCTTCTCTCTCTCCACACTACTTGTTTATTCCCCCCACACACCCGTGATTTACCTTTTTACCAAATACTACGAAACAAAAACCAACAACCAAATTTTGCTGTTTCTGTTGATCGGAAAACCAGGGAAAAACTACCGTTCAGAGCAACCCGGGCGCTGAAATTTTCCCCCGGACGCGGCTGAATTGCCCAAAAAAAAACAAGCATGGGCTCGCCGTGGTTATTTGGACATTTTTTATGACCGCCGGCCCCCCCGTTGGTTCCGGATCTCGTGGCTCTAATTTTGGGAAGGGCCGGGCCCAGACCCGGAAGTCCCGGACGCCGCGCCGGCACACCGAAGTCGGCAAACCGAAAAGGGGATCCGACTGTAAATAAAGACCTACCTCCGGTTTTCACAGGTCCGACCTGGATGCCGGGTGGTTAGGCGTGTGTCGACTCAAGTCTCTAGGGACCGCGGTTTTGCAATGGCGTATACTTTTTTTTCATGCCTGGCTCCCCCTGATCAAAAATATTAGGGATGGGTCCTCGATAGTTTCGACACCTCTCTCAGGTGGTATCGATGGGTCAAACGTTTGAAAATGACTCATCTTTTACGATCATTTCAATTTTTTATCCAACCCCCATCTCTTCTGTTTTTTACAGAATAATTTCTTAACATTCTTCTCTCCTATTTTCTTCTGTCAACAACAAAAAAATTGCCCGTCTGTTCGGATTCACTTGTTGTTAAATTTAACTTCGCGCCCGGGCCCGTGTCCTTGTTTTCGCCTGCGCCTGTCTTCTCGGGATAGTCCGCAATACGCGACCAATTTAGCTTTGGGGAAACTCTTGAGGCCCCAGGCAATCTGAAACGACAGGCACGATAACAATGTGCTTCCAGAAAAATTTTTTCCCCGGGATCTCCTTCCTCACCCCACCGTGGCGCATCGCGGAGCTCGTGAGTTCAGTTCAGTTCTCCCTTTTTAAAGTGACGGAAGACGACAGGTTATGCATTCCAAAACAAAATAGTAAGTGTGGAATTATTTTGAAATGGTCAAAAATGAAAATGTCTTTGTAGGATATGAAAAAAAAAAACATTTTCGCGTGGGGAAAATCCCCAAATTCTAGTAATTTAAACAAACATTTACATCATACACCGGTGTATTCAGCCCCACCGAGCACAAGAGGGCCCAAAACCAAACTAATGCTGCAGGGGGCTGGAATAAATCTCAGTGAAGTGATAAGTTGTGCCCCATAGTCCCCCAAGACCCTCAAGTTTCCAAATCCCCAACACTCTTGATTTTGGCCAAAAAACAAATAAAAACGGGCGAGAACTTGAAAGCAATAACAAGAAAAATTGCACATGTATGAAAAGATAATCAACCTTCAGAGTTTTTGAAGACAATGGATTAAAGGGAATTAATTAAACATCTTGAACCTTACACCATGCCCCAAAAAGAAAATATTTGGCGAATCATTTTCCCCCAGTTATTGAAGAAGTGGAGAACAAGGTCAAGATAAAACCCAGGAACCCGGGGGGTTGCAATCACCATGTTTTATGGACCAACCCCTTTGGACGATTTTTGAGTATTCGTGCTTTTTCGACAAGATTTTCAACCTCATCCATCTGCATTTTTAATACCTTAGAAAATAAATAAAGGACAGAATTTTTCAAACACAAATTTTGGTCTGCAAGATAAGTTAGTAGCCGAAATTTCCCAAAACAATTGAATGTGTAAGGCAATGATCAAGGACATTTTCCGCATATTTCGTGTTTAGCTCATCTTGCAACTCGTTGTAAAAGAGGACTTTTGGAAATCTAAAATTAAAAAATTACTGCTTTTGGGGAAAAAACTTTAGGGAGTTTAAAACATTCCTCTAAATCACCAAAGTGCAAAGGGGCCCCCAGAAACATATTTTTTACCCCCATCGTTTAATTCAAGATAGCCGACGCAGGGAACTAACTTTCCACATGTAAGATTTGGAACGAAAACTTTTTTTAAATGCCTCCCGACAAAAAATTCCCAGTTCTCCCCAACAGAAGGAACTTATTTACCCAAATCATTAAGACTCTAAACATTTTTACCAAAACCCTAACGGTCAGTTCCCCAATGTGTCAGCATCTGATTCTTCCTTTTAAAAAGAAATTTTGAACTAGAAAAACCAAATGAAGTTGATTCGGACTTCTGCGGAAAGACATTGGGAAACTTTAAAAAACAAGATTCAAAAATATAGAACTGGAAAATATTTTCCATTGCTACATTTTGGATCCTAGACGAAAATCATATTCCCCAAAATTCTGCTTCGGGCTGCCCCAAAAAGGGTTTTGGATCTTGTAATACGAAGCAGTCATGGTTTCAAAAAAAATAAAATTTTGATTTTAATTTTAATTTTAAACGCCCAATTTTTCTACATTTTAATTCTATATTTCATTTTTAAAAAAAATTAAAATCACTCTGTATAAATTAGATCCATTTTTAGTATCTAAAATTAATTTTAAATTAAAGACGCATTTATTTTTAAAATTTTAATCATTTAATTTATTTTTTGGCATCCCCAACTACTGAATCCTCAAAAACATGGCATTTGGTCTCTTTTAGGAATTTTTAAAGAGACCAGAAAAATCATGCTGTTCACAAACCCCAACTCAAGAGGATGAATTAAATGTTTTTAAACAGGACTTGCTTCCCCCATCAAATGAACTGCTTACTAGAAAACAAGTGCTCTCCCCCTTTAAGAAAAGTGCTGTTCGATTTTAAATTCCACCAGCTACGTTTTTGGGAGACTTTTCATACAGCTGGATTGATATTGACAAAAAAGAATGAATGGACCCCGAAAGTTAAATATTAGTTTTCCTTAATAAAATCTTTGAAATTTAAAAATGTATATTTTACCTCAATAGTTTTTAAAAATTTAAAAATAAATCCATGTATGTATGAAGAACAAATATATTTGAAATTTTTGAAACCATTTTTTTGGGGCTTAAAAAATAGTACGGGATCATATCGGTATCATTCTCAGACGGAAAAAAAATTGAGTATCAGTAGAAAAATCGGTATCGCCCCTATATATATAAAAAACGTTCATTTTTCAATTTTTCGTTTTACGAACGACGATTAAAAAACCTTTCTTTTAAGCCCTTAATTTTTAAAGACAAACTTTTCGAAGTTTGCTGTGACATTTTTAAAAAATCTTTCAAATATCTGACAATAGTTCTTTGACACTATCACATATTTAAAATGTTCAATTTAACACAAAAAACTCTTAATATATATAAATGTATTTGTTCTTCCTGTCACCAATCGTGGTGTCGGGTAAAAGACACATCTTTTGCCCGTTTACTGCCCTTTTTCCTCCGAACTGCCCCCGGGGGCTCAAAAACCCTCAAATCGGCCTGGGCGACTGGCCCTCTTACCGCAGGAGGGGGTGAAACGTGCAAGAACGCACGCTTAGGATGCCGCTGGGTGCCACGTTTCTTCGGCGATGTCGCTTCTTGGGGGCTCATGCGCCGACTGGGGGCGATTTAATAAAATCTGAACAGAACATTGATTGATTGATTGTTTTTCGTGTTTCCTAACGCGTCCTGCTTTTCATTAGCCCCGTTTTGGTGCATTTTTTTCTCCAGAAGATGGGGTGATTTTCCCCCCGGAAAACGGAAAACTCCGATCAGGAAACCGGCCCTAAAATTCTCCCCCAGACGGCTGAATTCGACCTGCTAAAAAGCTAGAGTCAAAAATTCTGCCCCGTCGGACTCAAACCTGGACCTCCGGTCAAGCACTGCAGTGGCATCATTGATCCCTGAGCTCCCGCCCCCGGTCTGAACAGAACAGTTATGTGGAATTTTGAAAAATGTTACTAAAAAACAATGGGGTCTATAATTACTTTTAATATAATATATCGTAGTTTTCTTCTCGAAATTTTTCTCGGGCCCCCCGGGCAGCCGTACCCCCAATGCCCCCTGCGGGTTTTGGTCCCCCCTTTGGGCGGTTGTTTCCTTGCTCTCTGAATGTTTTGTCGCCAAAAATCCTGACCCCCGTTTTCAGTGTTCAATGTAAAGGTTAAATATGTCCCCATGGGGAAAAGGTGGGTACCAGCCGGATTCCCAAATCGGCATCCTCTGTAGGTGGAAAACAACAACAAAACCCCGGGTTACAAGTGCCCCGGGGATCACAGATGGACAGTAGGCCACTATCATCTAATCGGGGTTTGTTACACAAAGTTTTGGTTTAACCCCCAATTAAATGCCTCCCTTTCCAGGCCGAGACTTTGGGGGGGTTCAGGGTATCTTACGTAATTTTAAACATTATTTTTTTGGGTTTCTGGGGGGAAATCGGGAGGGGGCATGACGCATGGCACCCCCAAAGGCCTAAATTTTCGTTTACCTACCTTTTTTGGCAAAATTTTTTAAATATTTATTTTTTGAATAATGGGAAAAAATATTTTATTATCATCACAGTACATAATAATTAAAACTATATATAACACATTTTATTATTTAACAAAAAATTGTACCCCCCCAAATACCTTACCCTTGGAAATTCAGTATCATATGACCATAAAAACAGCGTTTAATTTTTCACTCTTGAGCTGTCTTTACGTTTTTTCGAAAAAGACGCCATGTAATGTTGAATGTTCGATTGAGTTCCTTTTCCTTCGACGAAAAGGGAAACAAAAACCCCATGTCATTATCCTTTTTTCCATACGTTGGTTTCACGAAATCTAACCTAAGGAGAAGTGCACTGGGGAGGGTCTAGGGTCGAGTCCACGGCGGCGGATTTTAAATAGCTTTTCAGCTAGGCGTTTCAGTTGCTGTCTGGAGAATTCTGGGGGCCGGCTGTTCTGATCGGTATTTTCCCTTTTCTCCGATCAACGAGGGGAATCCGGAGTATACCCCAAAAACGCCACGGACCCCGGGGTCTTTTCCCTTCCCCTTTCTTGCCTATCCCCTCCCTTAAAAACACACACACACACACACACCAACATACTACACCCCCATATTCCGGGGGACCGGTCAGGGCAGAGCTTTCCCCGGGCGGGGGTTTCCCCCGGTGGTGGGGGGGTCCTGGTTGGAAACCCCTAGCCCACGGTCGGTCGGGGCCCGGGTCCCCATCCAGGGGGGAAAATCACAGCCATCTCCCAGAAAAAACGCCCACACCGGGTTGGCAAAAGAGTTTACCCCCAACATGAAAGAAACAATCAAAAAGTAAGGATGAAAAATAAAATTTTACCAATGAAGGCCAGCCAAAAAAAAACTTCTTAAAAATTTTTTTGGCAAATTATAAAACTTTGCATTGAAAAAATATTATTTTTTTACTTTTTCTCGACATGGGGATGGTCTTTCCCAACCTCGCTCCTGTGTAATGCTGCGACCAAAAAGGGGATCCTCACGGTTTGCTTTGCTTCGCATTTACGAGCTCGTAAAGCCGACCTGCTCATTCACTTGGCGTTTTCTCTGCAACTCGTTCAATCTTTTGTTGTGTTTTTGCCCCAAAAGGCAGCTATAAACTATCCTGTGCTAATCACAACATCGAACGCTAAAAACTTTTGATTGACTAAAATTTATTTAAGATTGCGGATTTGGAAGAAAGGCAAGCTAATATTTGGGACTTTAGTGCATAAATGTATCTAGTTTGAAAACTTTTTATTACAATTATTTTTATAATTCAATACTGCTTGGACGAGGGAAAAATCCATAAAATACACTTTGATAACAGAATATCGTTAAAATGGATGAAAATTATAACAGGCTATTTAAAATCAATTTATTAAAATTACAGTTTGATAAACAGAAGTTTATTATTACGGGAAAAAACATATCCCTCATTCAGCTGTGAAATTGGCGGGATGAATTTGAAAACCCAATATAGTTTGGGGTTCTGAGCCACAAACAAAGAGTTCTAGATTAAAAAGAGCATTAAAACTGACTTCTCTTAAAAACTCTTTCAAATTTTAAAAACAAAAATTTTAATATTTCTTTCTCTAATGTTTAAACCCCAAAAATAATAAAATTTTTTTAATTATTCTTTTTGACGTCGGATGAAATTATTAGAACTTTCCTTAGTTCTGTTCTTCGACAAAAAATTTTGACACACGTCTTTTTTTTTATATTTGAATCAAAAAGAAAAACTAAAAAAAAAGTGTAATATCTTCTTTTTTACTTTTTTGATGTTTGGGTCATTACAACTTTGAACTCTTGTTCCCTGTTCAATCTTTTTCATGGCGAAAATGATTTTTCTTTTATTATTACATGATAGCATGTGTTGTAAAATGAACATTTTTTTCTTAATAATTGGTGACGTTTTGGGGGTTTATCTGTTTTTTGGGGTAAGAACTTTAGAGCTCTTTGACCCATTCATTTGTTTTCCTCTTTTTTTTTTTAAATTTTTTTTTTCTCCAATTATTAAAAAATTTTTTGAAACTTTTAGAACTCTCTAAAACTCTTTGTTCCAAATTTCCCCCCAAAAAAATCAGAATTTTAAAAGTTCATCCCCCCAAAACATAGTCCCCCAAACTCAGCGCGGCCCCAAAATCTAACACAATCCTCCCCCCATTCAAGTGTCCAAATCCCCTGTTTTCCCGTTTTCCTGTCATGTTTTATAAACACAGTTTGTCTAATTGATAAATTTAAAGGGAATACAAGGAAAAATTTTTGTGACGATAAAAGCTAATTTCAAAAAACTCTACAACCACTGAAGGCAAAAAAATACAAAAGTAAATTAGCGGAACAGGGCAGCGTAATCCCCCGCTATTCTCGTCACTGGGTTAAAAATATTTCACCTTGACCAGCCCCCGATCGTCTGAAAGGGGGAAAAAAATCTTGGGCAAAAAGGAATGAGTAAGTAACACAATAATTAAATAACCCAAAAAAGATAAATATACTACCGTAATTTTCCCTACTAAAAGGGAAAGGGGGTGTATTTTGTTTATGACTAAAACTTTTTTATAATTATTTTATTAAATAACTTCAATTAGAACCAGAACGATAGGTTACTAAATATTTTTTTTAAAAAAATCTCTAATTTTAAATTAAAAACAAAATTCTGGGCACTTTATAAATTTCAATTTTGAAAAACTTTTGAAAAGCTGGCTTTCCCCGCATTTTGAAAATATTCGGCTTTTTTTAAAATTTTGGGCAAAAATTTTTCGCGTTTTCACACAAAATTTAATAATTAAAGGGGTCTGCATTCTAATTTATTTTCTTCCCTGGGCAAATAAACCCCGTCATGTCGTTCACCAAGTCCTTTAAAATTTTCAGCATTTTCAAAGTCTAGATTACATTCGTATCGACCGAAAATAAATGTAAATGGCGTTAAATAACAAACTTACCCGAAATTCCCGAGCTACGGTTTTTACAATTACCACTAGAAACGTTACAAAATTTTGCCCCCCCTAAAATTGCCGCCGGCCGCACCCCCCTTCCCCTCCCTTCGGCCTCTCCCCCCGGGGCCCTCTTCGCACGCCTAGTCAGGATAGTCGTGAGGCTGAATTTCCCCCAATTTTATTTTGCCTCGAAACAAGGAAAAAAGGGGGGACCCCCAAAATTGGAGGGCCTTTCCTCTCGGGGGGACCCCTCCCCCCAGCTGGCTCGTCCCCCTGACCTTGGCCTATTGGTCGGTCCGTTTCTGTATGGGGTCGGCAGCAACCTTTAAAGGGAAAAACCTTTTTTTTTTTAAAAATCTCTCTCTTGTTTCCTTTTTTCCTTTCCCCCGCCCTTTTTACTCATCTCCCCCGCCTCCTCTCCTCTGGCCTCCTACCCTTTCCCCCCCCTCTCTGCCTCTTTTCCCTCTCTCTCTCTCTCTCTCTCTCTCTCTCTCTCTTTTTCTTGGCGGTGCGGTAATCCCCCATCCATTTTATATCGCTAACCTTTCCCGTCTGACATCGCGGGTATTCCCGGGAGTGCGGCGTTGCGGGGGGTCTCCCCTTTCCCTGTTCCCCTGTCAGTTGACTGCCCCCTCCCGATGTGGTCGTCGTCGTTTTGTTCGCTCGAGGGGTGCCCTCAGGGTCGGTTTCTGAGGCGCGTGTCTTTTAAAAAGATGAACGCTGCCGGGGGGTAGGGTTACAGGCACGCTGGGTGAGACCTTTCCCGGAGAACAACGCAAGTCGGAAATTTTGTTTCACTGTCGGCCCAAGGCAAAGGGAAAATATCTTTTGTATCGCTGAAGGGGTTTTAAAACAGACGGAACCCCGAAATAAAGGAAACGGGAAATGAATTTCTTCAATTTTGCCGCTCCCCTCAGCTGTTTGCTCAGAAACAACATTGGGCCAAACCCCGCTCATCTTTCCTCCCTAACCTTTTTTTCTTTTCCCGAAATATTAAAACCCCAGCAGGAACAAAAATATTAATTGTTTTTAAAAAATAATCATTTTTTGTTTATAAAACTTGTGGAAAAAAAGGAAAAGCATTTTAACTTTCCCCGGAAAGAAATATAGAAGAAAAAAAAAATAAAATTTTATCTAATTGAGTTGTAAGGTCTTCCGAAAAAAGTAAATTCTCCAAAAAATAACTAAAATAAAAAAATTTAAAAATGTTAAATCGGGTGTAAAACCCCTAAAATAATTTTAATTTTAAAAGTAAATAAAGGGGGTTTTTATTCCAATAGAATTTATTTTTTTTTTCTTTTTTTAAAAAACAATGTTAAATTTTTAATTTTCCCTTTGTATTTTGAGTATAGATTTTTATTTATAAGTATTTTAACGAACCAATTTAAAAATATCACTAATTTTATAATATAATTTTTTTTTTTGTAATCGATTTCGTTCTTAAAAATATTTACATTTATAACAAAAATTTCTAAAAATTTAACTTTTTATTAATCCCCTAAAAGTATATAAACTGCTGTTATACTGCCTTTTAAAAATTTGGCATCCTCCTATCATATTTTTTTAAAAAATTTTCCCCTAAAGATAAACATTTTAAACTGCAGGAAATTGCCCCTCAATTTCAGTGCATTCCCAACATATGCTGGAAAATCGAACCATGTTCTGGGCTATTAAACCCTCAAATCTTATCAGAAACATAACATATAAAGCAAACTATTAACTTTTTTCTCCTCGAAAGCAAAAAAACACCACGAAATAAAGCTCCCCAAAATTTATCAAAAATGGTCCCCCATTTTCCCCCTCTAATTTAAAATTAAAAAAAAAATACTTGAGATAACATACAAAGTGAAACTTGACTCATTTAACGAAACCAGAAATTTGATTCAAAAAGAAAAAAATTATATTTTCATCTTTTTTCCCCATTCCCCCAAGTTATAATGCTGCACCCCCCCGTTGGGGCGTATGTTGTTTGACATTTGAATGTAAAAAAAGGGTTTCAATTAATATTTTTGCGTTTTTAATATAAATTTAACTTTTTTATAAGTTTGTTTCCCTTTGTTCTGTTTTGGCCCATTAAACATCTTCAATATCAAGCCCTAAATATTTTACTGGCGTTGATGAATGAAATAATTGAATTAATTTTCAAATAAATCAAAAAGGCTTCCAATTCACTGTTCAAGATATTATCAAATGGCGCTCCAGCCCCATTGGGGTTCCCAGAAGAATATATTTCCCAGAGCAATGCTGCCTTCGTTCTTTGAAATTTTTACATCGCATCAAAATAATCCTCCTCCGTTTAAACGAAGCTAAGGGGAAGGTTTCCCAATTTTCAATCATTGGGTTCAACCGACCCGTCTCGCGCAATCTGTAGTAGTCATTTTTGATGAAGGTGCATGAAGGGCAGATCGTGCGCGGTCCGGGGACCGTTTGAAATTGCTCGGCATTCCCCGGTTTTCCTGACGGGGTTTTCGATTTTGGGGGGGGCAAATTTTCGTGTTTGGGGTGCGTCAACTGCTTTGGTCTTATCTCGTTAGTGGCGTGTTTTTCTCGGGAGATGGTGATCTTCCCCCGCTGGATGGCAAGATCGGCCCCGCCTCCCGGCTGTGGGGCCCCCTAACCAGACCCCCGGTTGGGTCCCCCACCAGCGGAGCACCCCCATCGGGACAAGCTCTGCTCGATCGTCCCCCGGAATATGGTAGTGTAGTGCATTTTGGTTAAATTTTTTGTGGGGGAAGGGGATGGAAAAAGGATGAGGAAGGACGATCGCGCGCGGTCGGGCCCTTTGATAGGGTACTGCTCCATTCCCCGGGTTTGATCGGAGAACAAAAACTACCGATCAGACCCCGGCCGCTAATTCTCCCCAACGGCGACTGTTCGCCCCGCTGAAAGCAAATCCTGCCGCCGTGGGCTGGAACCTGGACCTCCCGGTGGGCGCTCGGTAATCAGTTGATGCACTGAGCTACCGCTCCCGGTTCGGGAGGTTGCGATGAAACCCTGGGGGGTCCCAAAGAAGTCGAGTGTTGGGAATCGCCCAACTCCCGGTGTCCATAGACTAAAAGGGTAAATCTTTACTTTTGGTTTGTCATTTGGTTCCACTTATATCTGTTTTTTTTTCCCGCATGAACACAAAGACCAAGCCCTGGGGCCAAAAAGCACTTTAAATCTGCTGTTGACAATGCAGTGAGGGGCCGAACACTCTTGCCATTGATTCTTTCATTCCTTTTAAAAAAATGAAATTTAAATTTTTGATTTTATTTAAAAAAAATTATTATTATCTCAAAAATGTTTCTATATTCTTCCTTATATAAATAAAATTACCCCCAAACATTTAGAAATGTAGGGTAAGTGTATTACAACCAAATTAAAATTTTGAAGCGCATATAATTATTAACAAGGTAGATTTTAAACATTCTGATCTTGTTATTTAAATTACAAATACTTTCAAAATCAGTTAACAAAAAATACATCAATTTTGGGAGTTATAGAGCTATTTAATCTGAAATAATAGTGTAAAAAACAAAACCCTTTCCCCTCCCCAGAAAGAACGCTGTTATATCAAGTTTTTAGTTGTCAAATTCAACATGGTTCAACGTCACAGGGCTTTCCTCCCCCCGGGGGGCTCAGGCTTGCCCCAAACGGGCACCCCCAAAGTGAAATCTTTCACTAGAAGCCGGTAGGGCCGGAAAGGGGGCTCCACCGCCATTGTGGGGGCGTTGCTTGGGGCCTTGTGAAGCTATTTAAAAGTTTTTTACTGCGGTACTAGGGCCCAAAAAAAATTGTTCTTGAAGGTTGCCAATCTTTGATGTTTACCCAGAAACATTTGGTTCTGGTAATTTTAATGTATCTTCAGTTATCATAATTCCCCTAAACAATGTCCCAGAAAAAAAATAGGACCACTTCATTCGTTTCGACCCCAATCTTTCTTGGGTACGTTTTTGTCGTGAAGGAACGATTATTTTGGATATAGGTTCTTTCTTGTGATTCCCGGTATCGTGCTTGCGATAAATTTTTTTCTTCTCAAAGTTCGTAAAAGTCGGACTAATTTGAAAACAGTTCCTTTGCGAATCGATTCCTTTCCAAATTTAAACCAGAATCGATTCCAATCTTTTAAAATTTACATTGTCGATCTTCCGCGCATGCGCAGTTCAAGATTGCTTCATTTTTGTGCATCTCGCATCCCGGAAATCGATATCTTAAGCTACGCCTGCAAACTCCATGGTGTAAAGATATTGGAATTACCCCGGCGCCGATTTTCCTTCGCGCAGCCCCTGTTTGCGCCCGAACCCTGACCACAGCAGGGGCACTTCCCAAAAAAAGCCAGCCTGGCGCTGGTCGCCATGTTCCGGGGAAGTTTTCGGTTCACAATTTTTTGGAAAAAAAAACACGAGGTTATTTAAAATTTAAAAAAATGCAATACCTTTTTGACTTCGCATCTACCGTTTCTATTGGTGTTAATTTTGGCATTTAAAATTCCCGCTAATATTAGACCCCAACTGGTGGAAGCTCTTGGCTGGAGTTGGATCAATGTTTAAACCCCCCAACTCTTCCCCCCAGGGCGAAATCGCCTTTTTCCGAACCGATTCTTTCGTGGGACTCCAACGGCGCGGTCCCCAACGCGGGCGGGCGTCCGCCCAAAAACCTTCGTGCGACGCTTTTCCCCCCACCCCCCCCCTCCCCCCCCTGCCGCCCCGTGACGCCGTAAAGGCGGGCGCAGGCCGTAAAACCCAGCCCCCCCCAAAGGCGGGCCCAAACCCCCGGTCCATTAGCAGCCGCTCCGGCTTCCAAGACGTCGTCCGGGGGCCGTGGCGGGGCGGGGGCGCGGAGGCGGAGGGCGGTGGGGCCCCCGGGGCCCAAAAAACTTTTGGGGAAGCCCCCACCCAGGGAGACCGCGATGGCAAAAGGCGTGAGTGTATGGTCGCCTGATGTCTGGAGAGATTCTGGACCGGCTGCTATGATCGGTATTTTTCCCGTGGTTTCGCCGATCAACATCAGGCAAATGCTGGGCAGTGTCTTAGCAAAGGGGGCCCGGCCCGCGCCGATTTTTCCTTCCTCCCTTGACCTATCGCCCCCTCACACACACTTCACCCATTCTACCCGCATAGGGGAGCCGCATTGCGGCGGCGATGGTGTACGGTTAGCGTATCGGACTCTATACTCAAGTTTGGGGGTAAATCCTTCAGCCTTCCTTCGGGGGAAAAAAACCGGCGCCCCATGTTAGTACATTTACCATAAAAAGATCCTCAAGCGTAAAGGGCGCCTCTGACTAAATTCAAATCCTGTTTCGTCCCCCGTAATACCTTCTTTCTCCCATGTTTGGGTGAAAGGAGTGGGCGTGGTCAGACGGAAGAGCAGGCCTCATGGCCTGAGTCTCGGTACGTAAAATAAGGCAAATTCATTTCGGAGAACGGTGGGGGTTTAAAACCCCCAGGGCGCTGCTCCAGTTGGGAGACACCGTGTGGAGAAAAAACCCCATCTGGGACGTGTAGGTTAGGTTTCGACACCCGTGGGAGAAATCACTGCACCCCCGCGATCAAAGTCACTACAATTATGAGAAGGGTTTGGGTTAGTGATTCCGGGCGCGTCAGCACGTCATTAGTTCTGTTAGTGTAGTGATTTCTTTTCCCCCTCGGGAGATGGCGGTGATCTATCCGCTGGGGGCGATCCAGTGCCACCCTTTGGCGAGTTTCCCTCCCCGGACTCCAGGGGGGCCCGCCCGCCCGAAAAGCTCTAACGGTCTCCCGAAAATTGGTAGTGCACTGCATGTTGGTGAAGTTGTGTGTTTTTGTGTGTTAAAGGGAGGGTTTTGACAAGGAAGGAAGGGAAAAGATCGCGGGGGGTCCGGGGCCCCGTTGTTAGGGTTGCTCCGGCTTTCCCCTGGTGTTGATCGGGGCCACGGCGAAAATTCAGAGAAACCCCGGTCTCTAAATTCTTTTCCACACATGGCTGAATTTCACCTCGTGTTGGTGTGTAACCTTGGGTTCAAACCTAGAACCCTCGCTCAGACGCCGCAGCCGGGGTGCTCTTCTGAGCTACCTCAGACTTCCCTTTGAGGGACAGTGAGGGCCCAAGTACTAGGGTTTACCGGCAAAGATAGCGAGGTATGCCCCAACAGTCACGTAGAGCCCATAAAATAACTTACCTTCGGCCTAATCCCCTTAATGTCCGTAAATGCCTTATCCTTTCATAAATAGTGCACATTTTTAATGGCGATTTTGACATACGGCGTGGAAACCTGGTACAAGGTGGCCCCAGGCGCGTGATGGGAAAGGGGGGTCTGTTGTACCCCAGGTGAGCTCTTGGACACAAACCAACCCTGCTTGGGAAAGTTTCAAAAACGACAATTTGGTAATAAAAAGTGATTTCATTATGGAACTGGTGTAAAAGTAAAACCCTTTTTGCAAATAAGTCCTTTTAGAGTCATGGGTGGTAAAAACCCATTTTGATTTGGACAAATTGGATAAAAACTTTTGGGTAAATAAAATATTTCTCAGATACATTAAGCTCGCAAGGGCGAAAACTTTTTAAAGACTGTAAGTCCTTTCTATTAAAAGTGAGTTAAAAATTGGCAAACTAAGCTAAAGAAAAAAAGATGTAAAAAATTATATTTTTTCGTGGCTAAAAGTGACAAAGGGGTCGTAAATAAACGGATTTTTTTAGAGAATATGATGAGTAAAAGCGATTGGGAAAAAAAATACAATCATGCTAAAAAATGCTTGAGACAAAACTAAGAGTAACCTAACTCAATTCCTTTGGAAAACAATCAGTGGGGGTGGAAACATGTTTTATGCAAGATGATAATTCTGGAATAGGGAGTTGAAATTTTTGAGGGCACAATAAAAATCTTTTTTAAATTACCCCAAGCTTGGGTATGACAGACGCTGCAGGTATTTTCAGCTTTTGTTTTTTTCCCTTAATGTTTTATTTTCCCCTCTTACCACTGGAACAAATATAAGGAAATTTTAAATTACCAAAAAAAGTGACTCGGGGAACCAACTTTGTCCCGGTGTGCCTCGACCGGGAGATCCTGGCGTTCAAAACCCGCGGACCGGGGATTCTCGACATGGACCAGCAAAGGTCGAACTCAGTCGCTGTCTGGAGGAGAATTCGGACCAGCTCATCTGATCGGGGTTTTTCGGTGGTTTCTCCAAACCCCCCGGAATCCGGGCATACCAAAAAACGGGCCCCCCGGCGCGATTTTTTACCTCTTCCTCGTCAATCCTTCCTTTACATACCCCTGGCTCACTACCAAAATGTCGGAGACCGTTGGGGGAAACAAGTTGCCCGGCTAACGGTGCCTCCGGGTGTGAGAAAATTGGGTTTGGGGAAAAACCCATACCCTTTCCCGCGCCATCCAGCAGGAGATACCCCTCAGGGGAAACACATCTTCCATCACAAATGAGCAACTGTTTACTCGCCTGGGATCTTAATTAATCGCAATAAATCAGTAAAAAAATAGTTTAAACAAAGGGAAAGTATCACGGGCGTGTGGGGTTTTAAGTTTTTCCCCGGGGGTTTTTAAACCATTCTCATTCAAAGAACACAATCTGGGACTAGGAGAATGTGGAACGAATTCATGCAGTAAGATCAGTGGCATGAAAAAAAAATTGATGGGGGCACACAGGCGGAAAATATATTGAAAATGACCGGAGCTGTAAATAAACGTTAAAGATATAGCAATATTTTTTTGATGGTGGAATATTTTTTAGCCCAGAAATTGGGGTTCCTTCAATTTCTTTCCATAGCTTCATAGATAAAGATTGCCCCAAATCCTTGAAAAAAATGGGAACTGGCTATTCAGAACAGAAAAATGGAAGAAGGGGGTTTGGGAAAGACATTAAAATGGAAAACGAAAACAAAAAATTTTTAAAAAAAATTAAAATTAGTAATTTAATATTTATCGATTTAATTATTTTGAAATCATTCTTAAAATGGCACTAGAATAACGAAATTTAGGGAGAAAAATGGAAGATATGGAGACTTTAAAAAACGAAAAGAAAAAACATCCATAGATGTTTAAAAAGTTGTTAAGTTACAGATGATTATTTTTGCTTTTTAATTACGGGGTAAAATCTCCTTGTGCCAGGCCTTTCAGTCATTTCGGCACACTGAAGGTGGTGATGGCGGCGGAGGCGCGGCGATGTTGGTAGCGGCGGTGGCGGCGGGACACGTACCCGGTTTGCTGCGCGTAGCTGCAGTCTTTTTTTTTTCCCCCTTTTTGCGTAAGACGCTCGCTCGAAAACGCGTTATTTTTGAAATTTCCCCAAGCATTCTCTTGCCAGTGGAGAGTCGGACCCCCGAAAGCGGAAAATTTAACTCGAAGGAAAGGATTCGGAGAAGACAAAAGGAAAACCCCCTAAAAGCGACCACGTCGGACCCGGGAAAAAAAAGTCGTCATTACGAAGTTTGCCATAGGCGCCCCGCGCAGACGGGGAAAACTTTTGAAAGGGCCCTAACCTTACACAGTAAAATTTTTATTTTACTTTTAACTTTTATTCTTCCATACGGAGCACGATAATACTGCAATACGTATCTGGATCAGAAAGGATCGTGGTTTACAGGAAAAGAAACAGATGAATGTTGCTACATTTCTCTTAGGGAAAAATTAAAAAAGGGAATATGGGAAAAATATAAATTCAAACCGAGTCAAGTGAACAACTATTGAGTTAATAAATAAGTAAATATAAATAATTAAAATTGGCAAATAAATAAAATGATGTATGTCCCCGGTGTTAACTATTCTAAATTCACTCAAAAGAAACATAACGCCCTTGGAAACATAAATAATAATAGTTCCATTCTTTTCCATTCCGCAAATCATTTGCCGACCATCAGCGTCACGTGCGTTCAGTTCAAATCGTTCAGTTCAATCGTTCACTTAAAACCCCAAAGATTCAATTTTATTTTATTCCTGGCGCGACTCAGGTCAATGACCTCTTTCACACCACAAAATTTCGTTATCTCCGTTCATCTTCTAGTGGGAAAAAATGGTATCCTCTACAGTTAAGGGCGTTTTAAATTTAGCTCAGACGTTTCTTTTAGGTGTGGGGTTCTTTTTCATGATTTTTACAACATGGGCCAGTCCTTTTTTTCCCCTTTTGAAGGAACGTCAAGATTTTTTTCCCCCTTTAAAATCCCCGCTTCAACCGGGGTTTGGGTCTTTTTCAACAGGTTGGCCAAAACCAAAATTATATCCCCAAAAGCTCCTGTATTTTAGTATCAATGAATGTACACCAACAAAAAAAGAAAAAAAAAAAATTGTACCACTTCGACTGAAACACCTGCAGCCTTCAGCTGCTGAAGAATCATCTTACTCCCCATCGCGGGTTTTTTTTTTAGCGGTGTTCTCTTTTTTGCCCCCCCTTTCCCCAAAGGGCCCCAGTGGTTCCAGGGTCCGCCCCACGCCGGCGTCGCGGGTGACCGCGTGACCTTGACAACAGCCCGCGCGAAGGGGTTTCTCCGCCTGTTGTCGGTGCCATTGTAAAAACGTTACGTTATTCGGCTGCCCCGCGCGGCAGTCCGACGACGGGGGGGCAAAACAAAACAACCGAAACGAAAGGGAAAAATAAAGCATGCCGCGTTTTCTTTTGAAAGTTGCCCCCTTCGGGTTCTAACCCAGTTGGGAGTCCCCTTTTTTGATGTTAAAACTGCGGTTTGAAACGTTTTTCTCCCCTTTTAAATTACCATGTCTTGATGACACACAAGTATTAAAAACTAATTTTAACTTTAGGGGGCAATTCAATTTTGTGATCATCCTTTTTCATAGATCAAGTTGTGTAATGCTGAAACGATTCTCCAAAAAAAATGAGATGGCTAAAATATTGCTAAATATTTTCCCTTGACCCAAAAGGTTATATGTGTTTGGTAGGTACCTAACAAAAAATGGGGTGAATTGTTTTTCATCATCTGGATTGATTGATTGTTAGTGTTTGGCGCGATACTAATTTGTCCCGTAAATTAGGTTTTTTCATCCGGGGCTGGGTGTCTTCCTCCACTCGAGGGCGACTCCGGGACAGACCCCCTCGACTCCGTTTCCCCAACCGGTTTCCACCAGCGGGACCCCCCCCCCGCCCGGGAAAAAGTTCTAAGTCCCCCCCGGGGCTCCCCGGGATGTGTAATGGGTGTTTGTTGTGTAATGTCTATGGGGTGAGATGGACAAGGAAGAGGAAGGAATGATCGCCCTCCAGTGGCATTCGGAGGAATCCCCCAGAGCCCGGCCGCGTCAGACAGCGACTGAAATTTGTCAAATGGAAACACATACATTGTAAATGAGGCCCACCAAATCCCTTTAAATTTAAAACCCAAAAGTTCTCTCAAAAAATGGTGGTCAAAAAAAAAAAATTATATATTCATATAACTTCTCCCTCCACAATGGAAGAACGTTAAAATATCAAGACTTTGATATTTTTGCTCCCAAAGGGCTGCAAATGTTCTGGGTGAAATCCATTGAAAATGTTCGTCAATATTTAAAAAAAACTCAAAGGGGAGAAGCAAAAAATAGTCTAAAAAAAACCCTTTGGAAAGTCCGAAATTGAAAGAATGGTTTAAAAAATTTTTTTCAACACTTCATTATAATTATAGATAAGAAAATGTTTTAAATATTAGAACCTGAACCTGTTTTTTACTCTTGTCACTCAAATAAAATTTGTATTCAGCAACTCTAGTCTAATAATTTTGGGCACCCTGTATTTGACTTCTGGTATATCATCTCATAACGACATGAAACAAAAAGAGAACAGCCAAAAATTTACTACAGTTTTTTTGAAACGATGGTGATTTCAAAGGTTCTGCAACTCAATTTACCTCTTAGCATGACACCTAAACTATGTCATGAGTTCTTCTATGACTGGTTCAAAAAACCCCAAAATAAAATTTCCCGAAATGATAGTTTTTAATTTTTCGGTTAAATTAAAAAAAGACTCAAATACAGGATTTTCAAAAGTGCTTTCGAAAGTCTGAAAGGGTGTGTGTCAGGGAACGATAAGTCTTGTTTCAAAATAACAAACAACAAATCAACACGTCCCCCAAGCAAAAACGTTAAGAAACTTTCGGGACACACGGTAAGGTCATGCTGGAAATCACATTGCCCTTGTTTCCAGACCACAAACCGCTACCACGGACTCTGCGAGGGTTTATAAATTCGAGTCCCCCTGTTGGCGAATTTTCGACACCAGCAAGGTCAATTCAGCCGCTGTCTGGAGGGGTATTCTTGGGGGAACTGCTCCCAATCGGGAGTTTCGGGGTTTCTCCGACCATCACCAGGTGAAATATGGCATATCCTAAAAACAGGCCACCCCGATATTTCCTTCTCCCTTCCCTTTTCCTAACTTACTTTAAAAACACAAATTTACAAGCATACACTTCCATGTTCGGAACCCGCCGAAACTTAAGCTCACCTAGCTGGTCGTGCCCCCGATGGAATCCTGTTTTTTTCATACTTTTTCCCCCTTTTTTCGTTTTTTCCCCCCCTCAGGCCGCATTCAAAACAACGGCTAAATTCCATCGCCTTACCACGGGTTTTCCCCTGCCGGGGCGCCCCACCTCCTGGTAAAAAAACCCGGTATCTACCACTAGACCCATGAGAGTCGTGAAGACGGTCAACCGGGGCCTCAGGCAATCATTACTCGAACAAAAAGGCGAAAAATTTGACTACGACGTCTTTTTTCTGCATATCCAACACAGTTTCCCACACAAAAATTCCCCCGCGGTTCGTCCAGAACTCCTCGGTAAAGACAGGTATCGCCACTAGACTTTATGGGAACTGATGACTTACTCCCAATGCTCTCCATTCCGAGCAATCATGTCTAAAAAAATGGCGAAATTCCGACTTTGAAATCGTTTTTTGCGTTCATCTCAACACGTCTATTACTAAAAATTTTCCATGCGGGGGAAACAACCCGGGTCTTCTGGGTGAAACCTTATTCTACCATGACTACATGGGGCACGAGATGATCTATTCCCAGTGCGCCCCACTTACGACAATCATGTACTAAGAAAAAATTGGCGTTTTCTACGACTCGTTGTTGGGGGGGGACCTCCCGTGGTCCCCACAAAAATTTCCCCCCGGGGAAAAACCCGGGCCTGCGGGTAAAGCCAATTATCCCGTATAAAACCCCATGGGGGAAGTGATGACCTATTCCCAGTGCCATTGTATGGCTGAGACCTCTGAGTCCCAAAAACTTGTCATTTACTTCCCCCCCTTTAAGTCACGTTTTATCTATTTTTCAGGTTAAATATTTTCATTTTTGAGTGTTTATACAGTTTTTAAAAAAAATACATAAAAAAATAACATTCATTATTTCAAAATTTTGATCAAGATGAAATATCTTGATGACTTTATTTCTGAAAAAAAAAAATGGTTGTTTTCTGTTTCCGGGGGGTCAACTGCGGTCATTTGTCCTTAAAATTTGTTCATGTTTTTCCCTCAGGAGATCGGGTCCCCCCCCTTTCCTGGAGGCAGATCGGGGCCACCCTTTGGCTAGTGGGGTTCCTTCCCAGGACTCTCCCCCGCAGGTCCGTCCCGGGCGGGACAAACTCTAAGCTCCCCCCCGGTCTCCCGGAATGTGCTGGGGTGCTTAATTGCGTGTAAAGGGAGGATAGGACAAGAAGGAAGGACAGATTCGCGCGTCCGTGGCCCCTTTGATAGGGTTTGCTCCGCATTCGCCTGGTGTTGATCGGAAAAAACACGAAAACTCCGATCAGAGCAACCGGCCGCTAAATTCTCCTCCAGACCGGGGACTGGATTCGCCTCTGTAATTAAGTCAAAAACCTGCCCCCTCAGGTTGAACCTGGCCTCGGGGAAACTTCAGTGACATCGTTGTGCCGACTACCCCTCCCTGTCTGTAAAAAATTCTTGGGACCAGGGCGTGGGGTTTAAAAAAGAAATGGGTTTTTTGGGCCCGAAAGATTAAAGCCGTAAACGAAAAAATGAACGATAAATTGATCGCCAACGTTCACGAACCAAAAAAATTTTCCTCACGGAACTTGCATAATGTACGTGTGAAAATTAGAACCCCCTGCGACAACGCAAGGGAAAATTTTGAAACAGTACGCGGCGCACAGTCTTATTCCACATTGTTTTTCCCGGCAATCTCGGAAAGGAAGGGGTCCCCCGACTCCAATGTGACGGCATCTTTTCAGTGTTTAAAAATTTTAGATAGATAGATAGATTTTATTATTTGCAGATTATATACAACCGGTGGGAGAACTCACAATTAACATATTACTAACATTAACAAATTCTTAACAACGTAAAATTTAAAAACTTTAAAGAAATAATAATAATAATAATAATAATAATAATAATAATAATAATAATAATAATAATAATAATAATATGTAACAATAATAGCATTAAACCCTTTATGGTTGACCTGCATTATTTTAAACTATTAAATACAAAATTCGACTTTTTAATTAAACCCCTTTACTTCATTCCCTTACAACATTTGAAATTCCTTCTCTTTCTACTTCTATTTCACACACTACCAAACGTCACAACCTTCAATCAATACCTTTTAATATAATTATATTTTGAATATTATTTATAGAATATATTTTTTCCCGCATGGGATGGGATGATGAAAACCATGGGTGACTGGGTCGACTCACCGACTTTTGCTTTTTGCCCAAAAAAGATACCCACGAAACTGACCACAGCTCGGGGACTTCGTTTGAAAACCAGGCCCGACCCCACCGCTATGTTGCATGGGGCGAAGTGTTGAAAAAATTTCAAATGGCATAAATGTCCTTTTTAACGAAATCATCAAAAAAAACATGGTGAAGTTTTGGGTTAAATAAAGATTAATATTTTTAAAATGCTTTTCATATGTTTCAATAACTTTTTTTGAAGTGGGTAGTTATTTTAGCTATGCATTTAAAAATTCCCCCTAAAATTTTGACCAAACTTGGTCCCCAAAACCCATTGGGTGAACCGTTAAGCCGCAATAGCTCACCCCTTCTTTTAATCTTTGGGGCTCGTCATTTTTTTTTGTCGACGGGAAAAACTTTACATTTTGTTTTTAGGTTATCACGACATATATATCAGGGTTGAATTTTTGGTGATAGGAAGACAATATTTGATCATTTTAAGGGGATAAGTGGTTTTTGACCCCCACTGCATCACCAAGGGTCGCAGTGGATTCTTGATTGGGGGGATACTGTGATGCTGAGATCTCAGAAAAACCATGCCACTGGAGTGCCGAAGCTGACAATTTTAGGCGGACATTGCAAATTGTCTTTCTCCCCAATTAAAAATGTGAAAGTTGTATCAAAAAATAGGGGTTTTATTATTTCAACAAATAACAAAATTAAAACATTAAGCTAAAAAAAGGTTTTGGGAAAAATATTTTTTAAAAATTTTTTTTAAGTAAAAATATTTATAATCAAAAAATATAATTTTCCCCGGGAAAGTAAAACGATAAAAAATTTTTTAATTAGTGTTTTAAAAAAATCACTTGTGGGTTTAAACACGTGAAATAATAATGTAAAAAGCATGTTCAGTGGAATCTATTTTAAATTGGTCATTTTTTTCATTTCATAGAGTATACTGTACTGTCACTTCTTTCCTTAAAAAATAATTAATACGATTGTATAATTAAAAATTTAATAAAAATTTAATTGAAAAATGTATAAATAGTAGACTACTGTCCCGACTTATAAAATTGCGTTTTAAAGAGTTCTAATTTTTTTTCAAGTTTTACCAATTGTTTCCCTCATCGCCTTTGACTCGGGGCGGCCTGTTACCCATACCAACCTAATCTGTGAGTTTCGCGATGACGGACTTTATATAAATTTTATAAAATATATTAAAATATATATATATATATATAATATATTATATATTTATAATTATATATATATATAAATTTTAATATATATATATATATATATATATATATATATGTATAAAGTTTTAAAATAGCTAGGTCAATTCAACCACTAAATAAAATAAATATCTTTAAGTGCAGGCTAAAGGGCCCTTTAATGCTCTTCCACCTACCACTTTCCAAAATTTATAATACAGTAGTACATAATAAAGAATTCATTCAATAAAGATACTCCCAAATTTGGATGCAGAATTTACATAGATGACAGGATAAAAAAGGGGGATAAGAGTTTGATGGCAATCAAAAATTTGGAATGAGGTAACGGGATAAAAAAAAAGTATTAAAAAAAAGTGAAAAATTAATAAGTTCTGCTAATTGTTTCAAAAGGGGTTTAAAACTAAAATTGCACGTATTTTGAATTACTCCCGAAAAAATAGAAAGGAGGAATCTCTCAGTATACCCGCAAAACACATCAAATTAAAAGTTCAAGCCCCGAGAGAAACTGAAAAAAAATTGAGAATAATGGTAGATGATTTTGGATATTTCATAATAATAAAATAATAATAATAATAATAATAATAATTTTATTATTTTATTTTTAAATAAATGTTTAAAACTATTTGGTGTTAAAAAAAATTTAAAAAATTAAAAAAATGGGTATAATCAATTCATTTTTAAACAATATTAACAGTTAAAATTTTTCACAAACTAGCAAAATTTAAAAATTTTAAAAATTTTGGAAATTTGTACCGTTTAGGATTTCCCGAACCCGAAAAAAAAAACCACCTCTATCCTAAGAACAATGAATACTACTCTCTAATTACATTTTATCGACGGGTGCTCATCTCAGTTTACGTACTATTTTCTCAATAATATCAATACCAGGTCATTTCGGAAAAGTACCTAAACAAACGAACAAAAGGGTGACGCGCAATCTTCCTTCCATTTTATCCCCCCCCTCCTTACACACACACACACACACACACAATACTCCCATTTAAACGTAGTACCATGTCAAAGGGCCGGCTGGAAAAGGGGTCATTGGCAACCCAAACAAGGTTCAATACCCCTGAAATCCAACTCAACTCCCCTTGGATGAAAAATTTCCTCCTCCCTCGCCCTGACCCGCTGTCTATTTTAAATCAAATCCCCATCACTCAAACCCACGGGTGTGGAACTCGGTTGACTTAAAAAAAAAAAACCTGGGGGTGGGAAAAACCATTCATTCTAAGGGGAAATAATAAACCACCTCCCCGGGGTATAACGGCTACAATTCAATTTGACCGCAGCGGTCACGCGGAACATCGAAAAATCGATTCCAACCTTGACCCATTTGCATCCCCCGGGTGGGGCGAGGGGTGGGGAAGGCGTTTTCGAAAAAGGGCGGGGGTCGTCAAGTCTCTGGGGTCACGCAGAGAAAACAATGGATCCCGCCGAAACCCGCGTCCCCTCCCTTTGAAAACAAATAAATGAATACTACAAAAAACGTGGTAAAAATTAAAAAATGAAAAACAGGCACGTATTGCCACGCAGCCCAAAATTTTTACAGTAATAATAATGGTTATCCCTATTGTTAAAGGGCTGTGATATCCTGCATTTTTAAAGTCCCCAGGATTGGTTCCCCCGAAAAATTTTCGACACTAGCTAAAACAAATCAGATTCACCCCTGTCTGGAGGAGAATTCCATTGGCGGCTGCTCCGTCGGTAGTTTCCCGTGGTTTCTCTCTGATTAAACCAGGCGAATGCGAGGCATCCCCAGAAAAACAGGTCACGGGCAGATAAAATCTCCCTTCCCCTCCTTCCTATCCACCTCTTTTTTAAAAAAACACACACACACACACACACACACACACACACACACTAACACTATCATATATCAATCGTTTATTTTAGAAAATCGTCAAACGCCAAAAATTAAAAAAGCGCTTTGGTGGAATATTGTTCCATGAGGATAACACATTGTTTTTCCATATTTTGAAAAAAATTTTATTTATTAACTGCTTTAATATTAAAAAAAATTTTAAAAACGGAAGAACTGGGGCACTTTTTTAATTTTCTCGACAGCAGTTTTGGGGTTATGGGGCTAAATAAACGATTCTTTTTTGGGTGTAGGGCTGGGTTTTCCCGGGTCGTGCCCCAATGGTGGTAGATACCCCGGAAAACCCCTCAAGCCGTTTCAAGGTCGGCGTCGGATTCGCCATTCAGCGAAGAACACCGACTTCCTGAAAACCTAAATCACACTTTCCTTTAAATAACCAACGGTTGAATTGGGAAAAAAAAAAATTATCAATAAAACATTCTGTTTAAAAGTTTTTTCTTTTGGGCAATTAGCCGTTAAAGCAACAATGCTGGTCGGCTAAATCTGGCCCCCAAACGACATGGCGTGGGCGGCGCGGCTGGGAGTGAAGGACAACTGCCCCTTCCTCGGTGGGGGGGCTGCCGTCCCCCCGCCAGGGGTCTTGGGACGCCTCCCCCCCAGGCCGTGACTGGGGGGCACCCCCCCACTCTTCAGCCTGGGGGGGCCGGGGAATGCCCTCCACCTAAAAAAATAAAAAAATAAAATAAATAAATAAATAAATAAATAAATAAATAAATAAATAAATAAATAAATAAATAAATAAATAAATAAATAAATAAATAAATAAATAAATAAATAAATAAATAAATAAATAAATAAAAAAAAATAAATAAATAAATAAATAAATAAATAAATAAATAAATAAATAAATAAATAAATAAATAAATAAATAAATAAATAAAAAATTATGCTGAACCAAGATTTGTGATTTGGGGTTAAGGTTTTGTAAGCAGCCCCAGAAAAAATCATCGTTGGGCCAAAATCGTCACTTCCCTCGACGTCACCTGGGGGAAAATGAGCCTTTTAAATTCGCCTGCTGGCTGGCGGGTGCTATTCCGCCCCTTTTCAGCTCGCACTGCCCACCTCCCAAATGGCGGGCTAAACTAATATCCGCTTCAGGCTACATCTTCTTTCTCTGACATACTTTTCCATTTTCCTCAAACATTTCTAATCACAGAGTTATGCGTGTCATTTCTTCCATCCGTGCAATAAACAGACATCCCCATTTTCGGCTACAAAGTTATGTGCATCTCCTCCCCCTTTCCTCCTATACTTTATATGGAGGGGAAAATAAAACTCATTGATATCCGGCTTAAAAAATCTCATTACCTTTCCCCCCAACAACCTCACTTTAACATTCAGATACAGAAAAAACTTTTCTGATCCACAGGGTTTCCTATTTTGAAGCACTAGAACTTCACCTGGTTGGGCTTAAAAAAAGAAAAATGAAATAATCCAGACGCCATGTATTTTTAATTGTAAGATATTAAAAATTCTGTTTTTTTAAAAATTGGGCTAAAAAGCTCTTCTTTGAAAACTTGCTTCCCCTATCAGCTGTATTGTAACAATGACACAATGAAAAACAGAGAAATTTAGTCATTCCAAAATGAGAATAGGGAGAAAAACAATCAAATTTTCCATCTTCCCTTCCCGGGTGAGTAAGAAAATGACATTTCTCACATGGTCAAAAGGGATATGGTTTTCTTCAAATTTTTTCCTTTTATTAGGCCTTTTAGATTAGTATCTTTGAGACACCTTATGAAATTTTTTAAAATTAGTGAAATATTTAAAATTCAAATTTTGCATACATGCTCCATTAACACGCGTTCTCGAAAGTTCAACACACATTTGAAAAGTCTTTAAAATTTTATCTGTTCATTTTTACCATCAATTTTCCATATTATTTTACGACAATAATGCTTTTAAATTTAAATTTAAGGATCGGATAACCAAAAAATTCAAATAAGAACAATGATTCCCGTCACGTTTTTAAAAAATGTATTTCTAAACTTTCAACCCCATTTTGATGTCCCCCTTAGTTCCTGTCGTAGTGTAGGGTTTTGTACACAGTAAAAAAAGAAACTAAAACCCAAAAATTCCCTAAGGACCCAAATCATCATAGTCATGAACTATTTATGCCATAACTCATGAGAATTGTACATATTGGAAGGTGCCTTTTTTGAACCTATTCGTTTAAGGCGCCACATGCTCGCCATCGCAACTGCCGAAACTGAGTAAATTTGTGGTACCCATCAATTGAACAATCTCATTAAAACTTTTTGACGCATTGGAAACTGATCTTCCCACTTTCTCAATTGCTTGAAATTTTTGATGAATTTTTACTTTTAAAAATTTTTAAACCGCATGTTTGGAAAGTTTCAAACAAATTTTTAAGCATCTCCCCCTCAAGTACAGCGTGGCACGGGCCGAGCTCTTCTCAACGCTTCACAGCGGAGGTTTTTCTCCTCTTCTTTCCTTTCTTCTTTCACCTTATTTCTTCTTTCGCACCAGATGAAATGGTGAGCTTCGCCAGTGGTTAACGACTCGCGGGGAACCGAATGGGGTGATTAATCTGGAATATCACGATATCATCTACCGCTGCGATGCCTCAACGTAAATGAGAGGAAGAATTGGTTGTGGAAACTTTGCTGCTCCTTTCTGAACAGTGTTTGGGGTACGCGTAACGTAAAGCGAAAATTTCTCACCAAATTTCTTGAACGATGGTGCAGCGCCTCTGACCGGAGGTCCCAGGTTCGAGTCCTGACGGGGGCGGATTTTCGACATTTAAAGCCAGCTAGATCAGTTCAGTCCCTATCTGGGGAGAATTCCCGGCCGGGTTCTTCGGTAGTTTTCCCTGGTTTCTCCGATCAACCCAGGCGAATGCCGGGCATTTCCCAAAGGACCACGGACCGCGCGCGTCTTTCCTTTCTTCCGTCTGTCCTCTTCTCTTACCACCCACTCGCACACCTAAACATATTCGGGGGGACCGGTCGGGGCTTAGGCTTTTCCCGGGGGGCGGTCCCGCTGGTGGGAGGTCCCGGTTGGGAAACCACTGCCGACGGTACGTCGGCGCCGGATCTCGCCATCCAGGGGGGAAACACCCCATCTCCCGGGGAAAAAAAATGCACACACTAACGGGGCTAATGACCAGAGGTTGGCCCCAGAAACACGATAAATCAATCAATAATCAATCATTGAACGATGACCTTTTCCCCCCCCCGAGCAATGAAAGTTGAAAGGGAAAGCTCGGGAGCGGCGACAACATTCCCAGCATTAAAACTTCGTTGGCGCGAAAAAAAAAGCTGTTGCTTTTATAGTCGAGAAAGTCTGTTCACTTTATTACCATTATCTAAAAATGGCTCAGGCGGGGCCAGGTCCTTCAAGGAGGCACCTAAAAAGCCTATCTAGTGTCCTGCTGTTGCCTACCCGAAAGATGTCCCGGCCCCCGTATCAGATTTAATTTTTTTTTCCAAAATTGCCTTTACTGTAAATACTCGATGACTTTATAACTTCTCCCTCCCGTTTCTTTAAACCATCGTTCAAGAAAAATTGCTACAAAAAACACTGACCTTTTTAAAAAAAGTTCCTGAAACAGTTATTTAGAGTCCCCTACAGAATATTTTATTGAATTTTCGTGAAAGGTGGTAAAAATGGGAAAAATCTTATAATAAAAAAAAAAATATAAGATTTGGTTGTCGTCTCCCAGCAACGGGTATCGGGAATCCAAAAAATCAAACCCAATGTTTGGGGACCGCGGAGACAAATTTAAAGATTCTCAATTCCACGGGATTTGGGTTTATGAAAGGACATGTTATCTGTCATTAGTGATAACTTCTATGTGTTTAGGGATTTAAATCAATAATTTTAAAATTTTCTTTTTTTATATCTTAATTTTTAGCAATCAATTGGGAGTCCGTATCGTCAAATTTTCCTTAAAACTCATGTTTTTAAAAATATTAAATAGGAACTTTGTATTTATCAACATTTTTGAACAGCTGTGCCCCCCATCAGAAACAGGTTTAAAATTGCAAATCTTATGGACCCGATAGGTGAAAAACTTTCACGAAACTTTTCTCAAAAAATTTTTCTTTTGACTTTAAAATGGTTTTAATAAATAATTCTGTATCGACCCCAACTTTAATTATATCTAAATAACATCTAAAACGCACATACTTTTTCCCGTTTAGTAATGGTTGTTAATCTATTTTTATTTAAAAATTTTCTCCCAAAATTTAAAACTCTCAGTCGTCATTTTTTTAAAACACATTACAAATAGTGGAAAATTTTTTTAAAACTAAATATTTAAGCAAATATCAACAAAATTTTGGGAATTATAAGTGTTTTAAAAAGCTAAATCATGTCAACAATAGCGAATTCACAGAAATTCTGAATTGTGACTGGGAATTCATTTTCATATAAACTGTTGAACTAAATTTTATTTCATATATTTTCAATTAGGTTTTTAAAAAATTTTTAAAATTTTTTTATAACTATAATAAAATCTCAAGCTAAAAACTATCAAAAAATATGAAAAATATATACACTTCTAATTTGTAACATCAACTGCCTCAAAATCTTCAAAAAATTTCGTTCCCTTCGAAGCGCAAAGATCCCAGGGTTCAAGTCGGATGTTCTCTTTCTGTACAGCGAAGTTCAATTCTATGACCGTGTTGGAAGAAACCTCGCGCCCGGGTGTTCTAGTTTTTGATCAACATCGTGTTTCCGCTGGAAGTTCGTCGACAAACCCAACAAACTAGTCACGGATTTTCCTTCCTGAACGACTTCCCCCCCTTAAAACCGCGCGCGGCCCCCCCCGGGAGTGGGTCAATCCCCTGATTCACTGCGTACCTCGCCGGGGGTCCGGTTCATGTCCCCGGGCAGTTCAAGTTTTCGACACTTGATCATCTGGTTGCTGTCGCTCTCGCTAACAGCTATGGGTGTCAGAAGAAATTCTGAAGCCGGTTTCTCGATCAGTAGTTTTCCGTGGTTTTTCCCCATCAACCCAGGCGAATGCCTAACAAACGGGCCACGGACGACGCACGATTTTTCCCCTTCATCCCCCTTGTCCTATCCTCACCCCCTCACTTACACACCTCACTTACATGCACCACACATCCAGAAGACCGGCGGGCTTAGATTTATCCGGCTGGGGCGGTCCCGCTGGGGGGAGTTAACTCGTTGGGAGAAACGAGTTAACTCTCGCCATCCATGGAAAGATCACCGGAAAAGCAAGCATGCACTACGCTTGGGACTAATCATTTCAGTAGTTGACTCCCCGGAACCCACGAACAAGCAACCACACACACACACACACACACACACACACCATGCATGTACTATGCCAACAGCGTCCGACCCCAATCAGAATATTAGGACGTGTTGCCAGAAGCTCTGCCAGCAGCGCTCTTAGGGTCTGCCATCTGGGGCTTGCTAGGAGCTCAAGGGGCGACTGGCATTGGCTGGGAGCCGTTCATAAATCGCAAAACCGAACACTGGCAGCCTGCTAGGCTGCAGACCCCTGGCAGAAGTTTATAAATACGGGCCTTAGTGTAAAAGAAGCCCCCTGCTGACCGTGTCTGGGGATTTTTTTGGAGGAAAACCCCCACAAGCCGGAAAGCAGGTCGTCGCCGAATCTCACCTGCAGAGTGGGAGAAACATCTCCATCAACATCCCCCCACTACGGGATCGATTACCAAATTATTTGAATCTCCGGAACATTAAATTCTCACCCCTCACTCCAACACTTCACACATGGCGTTGCGGTGAGGCCTCCGCCCCTCGACTCGTCCTGCTGAATGTTAAATTTCCACGATATATTACGCAGGCAACGGAAGAAATTTGACTAATTTTGCCAACGTTAATGGTAATGAATCCATATTGGTGAAGACCCTGGCAGAAGGTCACAAGTACTAGCGCCCGCACGAGTGCAATGGGCATTCACGGAAAAAAAACACAATCGAAAGGGAGGAAATGAGCGTTTCAAGGTTATCTAATATTCTTCTTTCGGTTAGTTTCTTTTTATTCACTTCATAGGGAATATTCGCTTCTTTTTATGATTCTTTTTTGAATTTAAAGGATTCACTTTTATGAGTTCGCTACGAAATATAGTTTATGGGTATTGCCATGTTTTATTTTTGGTTATTCTCCTCTCGTTTGGCTCATGGACAGCGTAATAGCTTCAGCTGGCTACTCGTGTGATTTCGTGTTCGCCCCCGATCGGGCAAAAATAGACCGTAGCTTTTCATTACAACGGTCCCCAGTTTCAAAGCTATAGAGCGATTTTCGTGGGAGGAACCAAGTGACGCTAGTGCTGCAACATCACTGAAGGTTCTGTGGTCGTTCTGCCATTGACCAGTAGACTCCTTCCGCATTCGTTCGGTTGCAGTTGGCTAACGAAAACTTCGACACTTCCTTTGTAATGTCCTTGTCCGACAAAAATATAGTGCGCAGCGAAAAAAATTGATATTAGGAAGTGCGTGTAATGTCTCTTCTGTAAAGTTATTTCTTCTTTATAATTCATTGAATTACTTTTGTGTGAAAATATTCTGTTTATTTTAAAACCGAGACTTAAATGCAGATGCACCAGTGACTGTTTGGCTTAAAATCATTTTCTTTTATACATTCGTGGCAGTTTCTTTTACTGATTGTGAGTGCATGTTAGAGATTTTCCACATAACGTAATTAAATTAAAATATTTTTCCAATCTCGCGTACGTGCATATATTTAAGCGAAACTCTTAGACTTCTGTTTGCAGTTGGCTTAACTTGTAAATGGCTTCGAACTCTTCTTAGGATGTTCTGTCTGACAAAATATAGTACGCCAGAGAAATAATTAGGAAGTGTAGTTTTGGGGTTTCTCTTCGTAAAAATTCTTGTTTCTTTATATATTACATTGAATTTACTTTTCGTGTGATAAAAAATTAAGTTTATTCTAAAACCCGATACTGAATTTGGATGCGTACCATGCACGTGGTTCCGGCCTTTGTGCTGTTATTGGCGAGCTCTGATTGAGAGCTTTCTATTTACATTCGTGGGTTTTCTTTTACCGATTGTGAGTGCATGTTAAGTTTTCCACATCGTGTTTAAATTTAAATATTTCGGACTCACGTGTTCTATCACAGAAACTCTTAGACTTCTTCATGGGATGTTTCACAGGATTGCCTTTCGAAGGGGCGTAGCTGAACAGCTGTCGGGGCGGAGGATACTTCCCTGAATTACTGCCGATGTTCAGTTTTCACGAACTGTCACTTTGGCTCACCCTGGAAAATCTTCTATACCTAACGTAAAGAAAACGTTCAGCCCAGGCCAAGTACCTACATACGGTGGTGGGTGGACGTCATGTACCTCGGTATCCCACCCCCGGCGTGGAAATGAATAAAAATTAGGTCCAGGCCTGAACACCGCTAGCTGAACAAGGTCAATTAATCAGACCTTAAAACGCCAAATACATTCATACATACTCTATTAAAATTCATAGTAAAATACATTTTTCTCCTTAGCTCTCCCTCTTTTCCCTCTTCAAGCCTTCCCGGTCTTTACTTCTTTTTTTTTAAGTGGCGATGACAATTGGTTATTGCAGCCTCCTGCCTTATAAAATGAATCTTTTAACAGTGGTAAGCACGTTTCTGAGGCCCAGAGCCCCGATGAAAGTACGTTCCCGAATTAATTAAAAATTTAATTTTTGTGACAGCGACGAGACTGCCGAGGTCTCTATTGGACGTGAATGGACTGTGGAATGTGTATGGGGCTTGGAGTGGTAGACGACTCAACTCCGCTGCAAGCATGGGTGAACATCCAATGGGAGGCACAGATTGCGTGCACGTTGTTGTAGGTACGGCCAGGATCCGCGAATTTATCCGTTTGATTGATCCGATCTGATTTGTTTTTTCTCAAAGCTTTCATTTCTGTTTTAACGCATCTTTCCTATTAAAAAAAAAAAATTAAACATTTCACGAAAAATTAATCTTGGATCAAAAGGGAAATTAGAACATCGTGTAAAAATAAACGTACACTCTACTTTATTTCTAAACTCAGACGTATCTCAGATTTCATATCTACTTTAAAAAATACAAAACATTGTTACGAAAGTCATAAGGCAGGCTAAAATCATGAAAAACGATCAGGATATTTGAACTCAAATAAAAAAACTAAAGCAATGTGGAATATAATAAAAATACTCCCAAAATCAACTAAAAAACCCCGTAGAGAAGATGTTTTTTAAATATAACGATATAAATTTTGAACGATCGAAAACAGTTGGCTAATCTCTTTAATCAATATTTTCAAATTGCTGCCGATCTCACTAAGGGTCTTCAGACACAAAATTCAAAACCGACAGTTTACCCAAAATTTTAGAACAATGTTCGTTTCAAACTTCTTCCATGAAATTCTCAAAATAATCTAAACTAAAAAAATATTCGTCGGTTTAGATAAATTTCCCCGATTCTTTGTTAAAGACTTGTGCGTATGCCATTATACACCCTTAACTCACATATTTAATGCACCCTTTATTCACTGGAAGTTTCCAGATATTTTCAAAACAGCTAAAATTAAGGATTTTCCAAAAAGGCAACAAAAATGAAATTCAAAATTATCGCCCATTTCTTTTCATCATTTTTTTCAAAATATTAGAGACTTTTACGTACGAAGGGAACCTTTCTCCACTAAACACGACGCGCTTTCAGATTGCCAACATGGATTTAGAAAATCAAAATCAACGGAAACAGCTATATTTTCTTTTCAAAGATGTCGCCTCATATTGGATCAAAACAGGCACCTATTGGATTATTTTAGATCTCTCAAAGCTTTTGACGTCATTGATCATGACATTTTACTTTCAAATTACCTTCTTAGGGAATTCTTATTGCACTAGATTGGTTATGTTCGTACCTTAAACAACGATCTCAGAAAGTTGAAATACCTTACTGGAATGATGGAACATTACGTACGCACCTTTGACTCTTTGCCCGTTGCATGTGGTTCCTCAAGGATCGTTTTTAGGCCCTATTCTGTTCCTACTTTACGTAAACGATATGCCCTCGACGATTCGAAACGGAAGAACGGTTCTCTTTGCGGATGATACAGAACATCCTTTGCAATAAAGAAACCTAAATAGACAATATCAGATGTTTCAAATTTGGGTTTTCCGAAATAACAAATTAATAGTAAATGAAAAAAACTGTTTTAATGCATTTTTCCATTTCAAATAAACAATTCTGTGCTCCATTGAAAAATGAACGGTGTACCATTGACTGATTTTAAAGAAACAAATTTTTTAGGTCTCTAATTCACTCAAACCTTAAATGGAACGTCCATTTAAATGAATTGAACACAAAATTAAATTCATTATGCTACGCGTTCAAATTCTTGCAAATTCAGTCAGCCTTCATACTGCTCTTTGTATACTTCGCGAATGTTCATTCCCGCCTGAGATATGGCATAATATTCTGGGAAATACATCTTATAGCTCCAGACTTTAGATTAAAAAAACGAATTGTACGAATAATAACCAAATCCACCCACGTAAGCCCTCTTCATTAATCTAGGAATTCTACCATTACCGTGTTTTTTTATTTACAGATCAATGGTTTTGTAAATGACTTGCTCGGGGGCAGGAATATTTTTTCAGAAAATGCCGAGTCATTACTATAACACTCGACGTAGAAATCATATTCATCAGTGACAGTACCCAACAGCAATTACAAATTCAATACAATACATTGCATTATTTTACAACACTTTCCCAGATGACATTAAACGATTAAATTCAATAGAAAGTTTAAATCCCAAGTGAAATCGTTTCTCATAACTGTTTCTATACAATTAGAGACTTATACTGAGCATCACAAGAAAAGTAACATTAATTTTAACAATGATACATAATGCATTACCATTTGGATTTATAAATGTGTATAAACAACCTGTAACAACTATTGTACTACAGCTTCCGGGTCAGTGATCCCCATCTCGATCAGGTTTTTTCGTCAGTTTCCTGATCCATTGAGCGAATGCTGAGATGGCCCTTGTTTCTTCTGGACATAAATGTAACTTCATTTTCTGTCACGTCTTCTAGAATTCAGTGGGAAATACAATTATTCAAATTATCGATTCCATGTTGTCGCGGCAGGAAGTAATAAGAGCCAAAATTTATTTATTGCTTTGAAAATAAATTTTATTACATGGGATTTTTTTGTTTGTTTTTCCCCCTTTCAAATTCAAATTATTGTATTTACCCTTTGAAAATAGATTTTATTACATGGGAGTTTTTGTTTTTCTCCCATTAAAATTAAAATTTATTACTTGTTTATCCTTGAAAATAGATTTATTACAGGGGAGTTTTTTCTCCTTTTAAAAAATTAAAAATTTTATAGTATATGACAGTGTAGGGATCAGAGAATTTTGAAAATGTCCCCAAATTCCTTTTCCTATAGACGTCATACCAGTTTTTAACTTTTTTTTTTTTTGACGTAAAATAAAAATAAAAAAATAGATTGATTGTGATTGATTCTGGTTTGTCGATTGATTGATAAGTGACTCTAAGTTAGATATAGTGATAGATAAGATTGATAAGTGCATCAGGTTAAGATCATTAAGATGTGACTTATGAAAAAATCAGATGTTTTGGTTGTGGTAATTAATTAATGTGTTGTTGGTTGTGAGTAATTAGTCACTCACAATTAATGATTGGACACCAATTTAGAGCAGTGAACAATTACATACAAAGTTAAGTATTAAATATTGTGTATGTATAAGTTCAATAATAAAAAATGTATAAGTTCAATATTCCGGGCGTTTGATTTGCTAATATTCTCTAATGTGTCTGCACGTTTGCCTTCACTTGCAGTTACACTTCAGGCATATAAATAACGGTAGATGACATTTCACCTTTCGCGGGGAAATGCAATGTGAAACCTCGAACAGCGGACAAGCCGTAAGGTAGGACAAATTACTAATGACATTCGCAGCACATTCTTGAAATATCTTGGAATACACACAGAGCCGCTCCTTTACTTCGTTGTCAATAATCGGAATTTCTCAAACGCGTACCGGCTGAGGGTGGCTCGGGCATCACTCGATGTCACTGAAGTTCCTCCGACAGGGAGGATTTAGGTTTCGAGTCCTGGCGTTGGTGGATTTTCCACCTAGCTAAGATGGGTCAGTGCAGGCACTGTCTGGGGGAATTCTAACCGCTGGCTGCTCGCTTTCTGAACAGTGTTTGGGTGTACGTAACGTGCAACGCGAGTCCCTACTCACGCAACTTTCTTGAACGATGATGCAGCGCCTCTGACCGGAGGTCCGGTTCGAAGTCCTGACGGCGGCAGGATTTTCGACACTGGCTTTTCAGTTAGGTCGAATTCGGTCGCTGTAGGAGGAGAATTCTAGCAAGGCTGCTCTGATCGTAGTTTATCTGGTTCCCCCGATCAACCAAAAATGCCAGAAATTCTAACACAATCTTTCCTCCTCTTCCTTGTACCATCACCTCCTCTTCACTGAATTTCCTCCAATGCAAAACTCGATCACACATGTCGAAGGGTTCAGTCGGGAGCTTAGAACTTTCCCGACTGGGCGGTGTCTTGGATGGGGAATACCCCACTATCCAACTTATGTCGCGCCGGATCTCGCTATTCAGCGAGAAGATCACTGTTACCCCCCGTGATAAATCTCACCACACTTACGGAACTAATGACCTTAGCAGTTGACGCGCCCGAAAATAAAACGAAATGATCAATCAATCTTTCAACAAACCAAATCCGTTGGCACCCTACCGCGAATGAGGCTCGTTGTGAATGGGCCTTTGATCCAATCAAGATGGCGGCCGCCCTTCCCGGGCCCGGGTCGCTGCGCAACAATGCGCGAAGGTTGGCAATGGGCAGGAAAGGGGCTTCCGGTGACAGATGTCGCTCGCGAAGCGCTCTCGAGGCCGCGGAAAACGCCCAGACGGGGGCCGTGACGATGCTGCCTCTTAACCAGGATTTTTCACACGAAGCGAACTGACTGGAAAGTTTGGATATTATGCGCAACATCCAAACGGAACAACGAGGTCGGCGGTAATGGAACAAACCTCCATGGTTCGTTTAATTAGAAAATAGTTTGAAAATGTTTATAGGAATTACTATTTTTTCATGGAATTTCTTGGCAAGGCGAAAGAGTCATGGCTCTCTGGCATGTGTTTTATTAATACTCTTCCTATGAAACTGGGCTCCTTGACTGGGATGCATTTTCAACGTGAATAATTGAAGTAAGTGGCCCAAAAAATACTCATTGATGCACAGTAATCAAGTAATATTCTCTCTTCAAGATAATTGAAAGTAGAAAGTGGACCAAATACTCATTGATGCACAGTAATCAAGTAATATTCTCTCTTCAATGGCGTACTCTATCACGAAAGCCAAAGAATCAATTTTTGTATAACTCTTTTAAATAGTTTATTTAGGAACTCATTATTATAATGAATTTATGGATATTACAGTTACGACCTTTGTGAATATCAAAATATTCGCATCATGTATTTTTGTGAATAATTAGGGAATATCCAGCCCTCTGCTTTCGTTTTTCTGCTCGAAAACCTTTCAAGTACTGTCCTGACGTGTTATGAGATGTGTATATTCAAATTACAACTGTAATTGTATCTCGTATATTCTTAAATATTATTATAATAAAAACAAAGGAACAGTAATTCAAACTGAATAATAATTATCTTTTATTCAATTCATTAAATGTAGCTTTATGTCTCTATTAAAGATTCATTATCAGTGCCCTCCCGACTTGCAGGCAAGGATAGATGCAATACGTATTTTAAAATTCAACATTTCGCATGTTTACTACCCAATCACACTCCTCACTAATGTCCTTGCTGTTTTGTCGACGAATGTGTTTCGTGCTTTTCATAGTAATTTCGTGTATTTATTTTCTGGTATACGTACGTTAAAACGATAAATATACAGGTAGTTTATGAGAAGGCTGTAAGAGGCTGCAGAAAATCAGGTTTAAACAAAAGGTTTTAACAAAACGTCAAGGTTTTAATGAAAATACATGTTTTGGGGTCCCCTGATCCGAAAAGTACTATTTTTTTTCCCAAAAATGTTCTCTAATCTGTCTGCCCGTCTGAACAACACTGCGCCAAACCCAACAGTTCACAAGGTCGTTTTCCAAAATGAATATTTCCCTATCGATTTGGCCGACTCAAACCCCGAAATTAACCAAATCCTTTCATGTTTCGGGTAATTCACACTTTGAGACATTTCTGAAATATACTCCAAAATGGCTCCAAATTTTGTCTTTTATTTTCTTAAAAGAATAGATACTCTTACATAGAGATAGGTCGATTCTCACAGTGAGGCCCCCGGAATTTGGAATTGGAAATATTTCAATTTTTGTACCGCCTCTTACAACAGTAATGCTCATAGATTTTTATTCAATGAAATTTGTTCTCCACGGTAGTTCTGTAATTAACGCACAGACATTTTGAAAATAGTAGTAGTTTCTATCTATTTTAACCCGCAGTAGGCGCACCATGTTTCGTAACGTATTGAGGCGCGCGCGTGCCTGAGTCCCCCCGCAGGAAAAGTGATACGAAAATACCAAGAAATGCACTTTTGTTTGTTTAATAAATACTTGTGTATTTTAACGATTATATACATAGTTTGGAAACAAAAGTAAGTGAAAAAATAATTTTTATGCGTTTCCTTTTTCAAACAACTGTTACAGATTGTTTTATATGTTATGCACATATTTTCCCTCACACATTCAAGAATGAAGTAGTCTTCATTTCTGGACAGACTATCATGTTTCTTCCTTGTTTCTTCAGCTGAAAATCAGGTGAAGTGCATAGATTGTCCGTGTAATCTGTGCCTTTTCCCGAGGCGTTTGGATATTGTTGGCTGTTGGGGCGGTGTTCATTGTGGGCTGCACAAAGCTTTTCCCAATTGTTTAATGAATAAACGCCTAGTTATCTTCTTGTCGGGATTGTTAAAAAAAGAAAATAACCCCATTAAGAAAATATGGGTGAGGGGCCTTGAGTTCTTTTTAAATCGATCAGGGAAGACCAATTTTGGTGAAAATCGGCTGAACGGTTTAGGTGCTACTGTTGACCACAGGCAGACGCGCAGAGAGACGAAGGACTGACGTTTTGCCGTTAATCGATTTTCGAAATCCAGAACAACATGGATTGAAATGATAGATCACAAAACATGGGTTCTGACTACACCAATGTTAGAGGAAGTAATTACTACAAATAGAGGATTAACCCCTGTTTCGATTTCAGGGTCCGGCATTTAGATTTCCCTCGACAGTTCGTAAAGAAACTCGTGAATGATTTGCCGACAAATTGGCTTCTAATGTACAACACTTTGCAGATGACTGTGTAATTAAACAGGATTATTAACTCGGGAGAAGGACGAGGATATTTAGTAGCCAGACTTAGACAATTAAATCTGGGCGAAAACAAACGGCATGGAAATATGCGGTTCAAAGAGCAAGTCCATTGACGTTTCGTGGGGGAACCGACGTTACAAAGAAGCACGGATAAATTGAATAATAATGTTATACCTCGAGTCACGTCTTCAAAATTTAGGAGAGAGCTAGACAGTAAATTGACCTGAGAAAATCAAGTAAATTTCGTTGTGGGAAAGCCTTGAGATCTTTGCATTTTGTTATGATTCTGGGAGAGAAGAGAGAGAAGAGAAGAGAGAAGAAGAGAAAAGAGAAGAAGAGAGAAAAAAAGAGAGGGAAGAGGGAAAAGAGAGGGGGTGAGAGAGGTGGGGAGTGGGAGAGGTGTGAGAGGTGGAGGGGTGGGGAGGTGGGGAGAGGTGGGGGAGGAGTGGGCGAGGAGGGGGAAAGTGAGGAGGGTGAGGGTGAGGGAGGTGAGAGGGTGAGGTGGGAGGGGAGGGAGGTGAGAGGTGGGTGAGGTGAGGGGGGTGGGAGGTGGGTGGGGGGAGTAAAGGGGAGTGAGGGAGGAAATTGAGGGTGAGAGAGTGAGAGTGAGAGGGGAGGAAGGAGAGAGTGAGAAGTGAGAGTGAGAGAGAGAGAGAGAGAGAGAAAACTAGCATATGTGTCGATATTTGGACCCCATCAAAATTTTACAGCAAGAAATCTAGAAAGGTCCGTAAGAGCATAAAAATTTTGCTTTCAGGGTCCCTAAGAATAAAAGAAGTACGGAGTCACTAAAAAGAAGGAGAATAAAGTCGCGTCTCTATGCTATGTGAAAAAAGCGTGCCAGGCTTTCGAGTGGAAAAGAAATTAAAAGTCGCTTAGAAAACCCCCATATCTCGGCAGAGCGATCACATGCACAAAGTTCAGACAGGAATTCAAAAAACGGACTTTGGGGAATTATTCATTCGCGAATCGAACTATCATACTGAGGTTTTCTAAGGCATCTGAGGTATATCTCGAAGATGGAATAGGGCAAAACTTTTCGCATCTTTCTCTCGTGCCGCTAAGTCGCTTGATCTGCAGCACTGCTTGATAAGTCCGCGACCATGCGACATCTTGCGAACAGGAGCAGAATGACGAAAAAAGTAGTTCCTTTTTTCATCTTAACTACCCTCAGATGCCTAGTTAGAAAAACAAGTTATACTTGGTTTCTAACGTGCGGATGACATTAGGTCTTTTTTAAACCCCCGCCTTATAAAATGAATATTTTAATTAATTCGTGAACGTCCTTTTCAGCAGGGCACATGGCCTCAAGCATGTGTTTATCACTGTTATAAAGATTCATTTTATAAGGCAGGGGGTACCTAATATCATCAGCCACGTTACGAAAACCCCAGTAGAGACTGGAACGGGTTTTCCTGTGACAATCTTTGATCTCTTTCCCCAAAAGCCTGAAGCAAATTTAAGAATAAATTCATTCCTAGATGTTGATTATTGTATTATATCTTTAATATTATTAAATAATTAGTCTTCTATGTAAAATTATGTTGTATTATCACTATTTTTATTATCATTATTATTATTTTATTATTATTATTAATTTGCGCAGTGGCGTGTAATGCAGTGTTGTGAAGTTGAGGGGATGCAGAAACATAAAACTCAAATGATCAGCAGTGTTGGGGAAGTAAGTAAAAGTGAAGCGTGGTGAGGTGGAGTGCTATGAAAACTTTCACAGTGAAATGTTTTTTTATTTGTAAAGTTTATAAATTTTGTATTGTTGTTAAGCTCTGTAATGTTTAGTTAGTTATTCTGCCACCCAAATTCTCAAACTTATTTTCCCGAATTAGTAATAAATCTGATCCCAAAGTAATCAAATTCCGTTATCCCTGCACGATTACAATACTTTCTGTTCTTTAAGTAAGGCAAAGTAAAAATCATTACACCTAATAAGACATAATGAAGTCAATAATATTTCTATAAAATATATCACCTCATATGACATTTTGTAGGGTGCAATACATGGTTTTGATACATTTATTATGTCGAAAAGACGTTTCAAAACAATTGAAATCCAAAAAAAATGTAGAACAATTTCTTTATTATTATAGGTGTATATAGAATGCACAATAACGGAGAAAAAACGATGAACACACCTCCCGGAAAAAATCCTTATGTGACTCAGGGCATCAATTGATCACTCCCAAATTCTGACTGCACTATTTATTTATTTATTTATTTATTTATTTACTTTATTTATTTATTTATTTAAACCCAAAACAGTTAAAAACTGCGTATGACGTGCTATGGGAAAAGTGAATTTGTGCACATTTTTAAAATTCTGTGGGTTCCACACTAAGTCATATACTACTTAAATTTTGAATTTTGAAAGGGAGAAAAGAAACAAAAACTCTCATGTAGTAAAATCTATTTTCAAAAATAAATAAGCAATAAATTTTGAATTTCGAAAGGGGGAAAAAAACAACAAAACTCCCCGTAATAAAATCTATTTTCAAGGATAAATAAGCAATAAATTTTGATTTTGAAAGGAGAAAAAAACAAAAAACTCCATGTAATAAAATCTATTTTCAAGGATAAATAAGCAGAAATTTTGCTCTTATTACTTCTTGCCGCGACAACATAAAGATAATTTGAATAATTTCATTTCCACTGAATTCTAGATGACGTACGAAAATGAGTTACATTTATGTCAGAAGCAAACAAGGGCCATCTCAGCATTTGCTCAATGGATCAGGAAACTGGACGAAAACCCCGATCGAGATGGGTCCCTTGACCCGGAAGCTGTAGTACAATAGTTTACAGGTTGTTTTTACTCATTTATACAGTCCAAATGGTAAATAATGCATTATGTATCATTGTTAGAATTAATGTAACTTTTCTTGTGATGCTCAGTATAGTCTCTAGTTGTATAGAAACAGTTATGCAGCGAAACATTTCAGATTTAAACTTTCTATTGAATTTAATCGTTTAATGTCATCTGGCAAAGTGTTTGGGAAAATAATGTACATGTATTGTATGTAATTTTTGTAATGAGCTGTTGATACTGTCACCTGATGAATATGATTTCTACGTCGAGTGTTATAGTAATAGACGTTGACATTTTCTGAAAATAGATTCCCGCCCTTGAGCAAGTCATTTTTGACAAAACCATGATTCGTAAATAAAAAGACATGGTAATGGTAGAAATTCTATATTAATGAAGAGAACACATGAATCACGTGGGTGGTTTTGGTTATTATTCGTACAATTCGTTTTGTAATCTAAAAGTCGGGCTATAGATGTTTCCCAGAATATTATGCCATATCTCAGGGGAATGAACATTCATGAAATACACAACGAGCAGTATGAGGCTGACTGGTTGAACTAAGGAATAATGAACTTAATTTTGTTTCAATTCATTTAAATGGACTTATAATAACACAACACTTATGAAATGATCTTATTAGTTAACGCGCCCGGAATCAATCAAATCCAGTGCACGTAGTAAGTTAAAAGAGGCGAGGGGGACTGCAGATGGGGGGCGAAAACAGCGAAACGCATATTTCTCTCTAGTATTCTGAGCTCGGGCGCCGCCAGCCTCATTGCCTTCGAAGTATTGCGCCTGACGCCGAGCGTAGTTCTTTTTCCCGGCTACCTGGGCCTTGCGATCAACTCTGATCTTATTAGGGTTCACTCTTCTCGTGGTGGGGTCGTCAATGCGATATTTATATTAAGAATTTTTGACCTTTCGAATATGACAATACTACCATTCTGTAAATAGGTTTTTTAATGGAGCGACATAAAGCAAAAATATGATTTTTATTTTTCGGAATTTAAAATTCCCAAATTTTCTGGATAAAATTGCATATGCATTATTTAAATAACACTCTTTCAACATTTTTTGTACTTTCTTCCTTTATCTTTTTTTGTCCCAAAATGGTAGTCATTTTTGGGTTTGAGACTCCTATTTACCTTTACAGCTTTTGAAGGAATTCATCTAGAAAGGGTATGGTTTCTCTAAAGTGATAGAAAACTTCATTCTTAATGTTCTTGCACTGCAAAACTTCTCTCCTGTGACTTTTCGCGGGATTTTTCCTTGTTATGGTGTATAAGATCTGTACTTCGAGATGGACAGGATCAGGCCTAGCTCAAATTATGAAAAATCAGAAATTTCCGAAATTAATTAATTTATTAAAATAGAAAAATAAACAAAACTTTTAAATTTCAAAGTTTGTATATTTCAATAAAAATTATTACATAATATTATTACATTAATTGCTGAAGATAGTTAATTACATTTTAAGTGTTGTCTATTGTTTTTTTAAGTACAGTTCTTTAACGTGGCAATATCACGCAATCCGCACAATTAATTGATGTTTGACCGACTGGGCGTAACAATACTACTTCACCGTCCAACAACAATGCTTCAGACCGGCCAAACAACAACAAAAATTTGAAGTAATCAATTTTCATTCTGTCATCATTTTTCGAATACGTTTATTTTTTTATTTATTTTAATTAATTTTCGTTAAGTCGAATTTAACTCTGACCAATCGTGACTCTAATTATAGAACTCCTGTACTTCGGGTTAATAATCGCGCGTCAGCGTCAAGCAGTACTTATTACGGTCACGACCATGCGACATCTAGCGCATGACCACAAAAATGCAAAAAGCATTGGCATAATGCCACAGTGAAGACAGATCCTGATGCCCCAATAAAAACCAATATAGATTCGACCTGATTGTTTATACATCACATTTTTTAAAACAGTTGTCCCCTTATCTCTGAAACTACTTTGATTATTTTCAAATTTTTTTGTTGGAGGGAATTAAATAGTAAATATTTTATAAAATAAATAAATAACTAGTAAATATTAAATAAATTAAGTAATTACAGAGAGAATAATGCAAATTACTTGAAATAATTATTTTGTACACTGTAAGTATATAATAAAATATACAGGATGGTCTTACTTCAGGGAAAAAATAGTAAATTTTAATTTTTAAAGGGAAGGGGATGCAGAATTAGTCACCACAGGAAGTTACAGCAGCAAAAGTTTGAAAACCACTGAACTAGATGAACAGATAATGAATGGCTGTTAAAAGGGAAACTGTATTTGGGTACATTGAGGTTGCTTCTCCCGCATGAAATTCTCGAAGCACTCTACGGTTGAGTTCACACAAGATTTGTTGTGATCTCCAGCCGTGATCATGCTTGAAAAATAGCGCGCGGTTCAGATAACCAGCGTAATTTAGAAACTCCTAATCGAGAATGGGTGCTCTGTTCTTAAGGTAATCGAAACAAAATAAAAACCTAAGGTTATGTTTACGTAGCTTTTCCCCATATGTACAGACACTGGTGGGGCTGAACAATCGATAGACGCCAGTATAAATACCCTCAATCTCCCTTTTTCTTGAGTTAGTTGAAGTTCCAACGTTCCATAGCTGGCCATAATTGCTATTGTCCTTGTGATGTCTTAAGAATGGTGACTCACCCATGGTCTTTGGAAAGATATTTGCCTCTAGTTCAATATCTGTTTAGATGGTGCGAGAATGAACGTTTGTGGAGGGAATCTGTATTTGTAAGGGATTCAAATTTGAAAGAAAACGGAAAAATTTACCTTTTCACGTCCAGTTGATTCATAATTGCCCAAATGAGCCAATAATAGATCTAGATGAACCTAGGGCTAATGGACCATTTAACGTGAAATTCAGACATTCATTCATATTTTCCGAATTTGAGAGATCATGATAGAAAGAAGTAATTCGAGAAATAGGATGGTAACAAAGAATCCAAGAAAAACTCCGATTGATCCTGATTCGAACAATTTTTGTGGTCAATGCTCCAAGACGTTTGCGTGAATATAACATCTCAGTTCACACAAAAAAATTTGGGTTAAAGGGCAGAACAATGTAAGCTAATATAAACTTTAATTGTGTGATTTGGATATTACGCATGATTAAAAATAAATCTATATGCAGATATAGAAGAACGAACCAGTAGTCATAAAATATAGCAAATGAAGAAGAACGGTTTTTTGTTTGTTTCAGTACAAGAAAGAAAACATACTTACTATTGTAGATCGCCATTTCGAAAATTGATGTTGATTCAATATGGCCTCAATAGAGGAATAATTCGATAAATTATCGTTAAATTTATGAACTTTAAAGAGATAGCAATACTAATTTCAATCATTACAAACATATGTTCAAAGGAAACGATCAATATTACTTACTAACTCCGAAATGTTGCGTTAATGTTAAGTTTAAATTAATTTACAACTTTACGACAGGTGTGATATCATAGTCACATAGGCGTGCGATGGGGGCAAGAAACCGTCACCCCTGAAAAGTTGAGGGGAATTTGGGCCTATAATCAAACATTTGAATTCCGTATATATGATCAATATCTGATTTTAGTCCCCTTTTTTAAAATATCAATTTGGGAAATGCTTTGAAATAATCTAGGCAGAGCCTCTCCAAACCACATAGCAACCCTGTAAATGATTCTAAATAATTATATAAATAAACCTATTGTATTATTAAGTATAGTTTATTCTCATATTTTGTGTTTACTAGTAAAATAACTCTTTTGTAAATAAAAATGTTTAATGCAAAAGGGGGCTAGTGGGGACAGACGGGCCCCGAAAATAGGTGCCCATCATGTTTATGCTCGCCACAATCTTTCTTGTTAAAAATTCAAGTTTCATTGCGAAGCATTGGACAATACATCATTTCAATAATTTACCCTCTATTCAAACAGCTGTCCCATGGGTCTAGTGGCTGGATACCTGGCTTTCACCCCGGGGGCCCTTCGATTCCCGGCGTGGGAACAATTTTTGGGACCAACCACTGCCATTTGAACGGAACAATTAAAACATTGTTGGTTGCTGAAACGCGATTGGAGTTTTTAAAAAACGTTTACAATATTCCCTGTTTCAATCTCCTTCAATATTTTTAAAAATTGGGATTATTCTTAACGCAGACATTCTCTTCACCCACCCGACTGGTTATCCTTTGTCACGGCAGCACAATCTAATATTAGACTGGGGGGCACCCTTTTTGAGATAATAATGAAACATAAAAGGAATTTTCTACATATTTTTATATTAGGGTTTTTATAAAATTTACATTACATATTTTCATGTATGTATACATAAAAAGTTAATTTAATAACATTCATCAATTAAACATTCATTCATTAAACATTCATTTGTTATAGAAAATGAAAAAATTTGGTATGCGTAAACATAAAGTTAGATGTTTATTTTCATATTTTAATTTTGTAAACCCAAAGGGACTTTTAATTTAAGCTATATAATAAAAGCAATAAAATAATTTGCAACAAATCGTATTTTATTACCCCTGCGCCCTCGTTGGTTACTGTACTATTTCCCGAACTTTCACCACCTAACACTTTTTAAAAGGGTTTTTCTTTGACATTTGAAATAATTTAATTTAACAGCAATGTGCATAATTTGATAGTTTAAGCCAAAATCTGCTAAAAAGAAAGAGATTCTTCCAAACCTTTCAGCAGGTGCTTGATTTTTTTATGCCTCGACTCCGCCCTCCCATGGTCTAGTGGCTAGGATCCCGGCTTTCACCCAGGAGGCCCCGGTTCGATTCCCGGCATGGGGAAAATTTTGAAAACATAACCAACTAATTTGAACCTATTGGGGAAAAGTAAATACAGCTTCCGTTTTACCTAAATAAAATTATTTTATTTTCACCAAATTTTATGCAAAAGAAAATTTTAGCAGTGACCTTCAGTTGAACAATTCTTTCCAGAGACTTAATTTTGAAACTGTCTAATTTCTTCTCCAAAATTGAATCGGCTCCCATGTGGTCTAGTGGCTAGGATACCTGGCTTTCACCCCGGAGGCCGGGGTTTGATTCCCCGGGATGGGAAAGTTTTTTTTTTTTACTACAAACACCCAAACCCAAATTTGGGACTGAAAAAATATTTATGATACTCAAACAAATTGCACTTTCCCAAAAAAAATTTAATTTATTATATAAAAATTGTTTCAAACAAATTTTAAACAGAAATACTCGTAAAAAAGGGAACAGGTCCTTTGTGGCTGGGGTTTTTTCTTTAAAACTCGTGGCTTTCTTCCCATAATACTCAAACGAAGTGTCATGGCTTATTCTTAGCTATACCAATCATGGCTTGGCTTGTATTCTTAGCAATACCAATCTGGTTTGATTCAGGAATGGAAGAATTTGGAAGTGATCAGCTGGTCGACATGAAATCAAATAATACGAAACGTTATCCACAAAATTAAAAAATATGTAATGCGTATTCTCTGTGTTTTAACCATGGTTCAAATTCTCTGCATTGAAATGCTTTGCATGACGAGAGCTTTATGCCAACGTAGAACGAAAAAAACAATTCAAGTGGATGCGTTTTACAACAGGAAGTATACGATTGAAAATATGGTAGATTATTATCACTTATCGTATCTAGTGTCAAAGTATTTCCCAAAGAGGCTGGTTTAAAATTATAGTACGTTTTTAAAATTCCTGTAAAATGTAAGAGATTAATAAAAATACTTTCCAAATTAACAAACTGTTATATTAAGGCTAAATAGTTTTAAACTAACTTTTCGAAATAATTTTTATTAAAAATTGCCTCTTCAGGAGATGATATCAAGTGGAGGCGAAGAATCGCTTACAGAGATAAACAGCGACAAAATTGCGAGGGCAACAAGTTAATAAATCATTTGAAAAAAAAATATTGTAGTATCTGCATTTTTAAAGAGTCAAAACACTTTTAGACTTAACAGATAACAATTAGCCCATTCCTTAATATCGACCAAAAAATTGAAAAATTAAAAATTTACCGAAGTTTATTTAAAACACTTCCTTGGATACCCCCTTCTTAAAACTAACTTGATATTTGCCTAGTGATGCCACATCAACAACAAAACTCGATGTTGCCAAGCATCGATGTTCAAATTCAAACATCGATGTTCATAATATTCCCACAAAATCCATCGATGTTTTTAAATATCGATGTTTTCGATGTTTTAAAGCTGTTTGTAACCTCGAGCATTAAATAAAAAAAAAAATAAATAAATAAATAAATAAAAAAATAAATAAATAAATAAATAAATAAATAAATAAATAAATAAATAAATAAATAAATAAATAAATAAATAAATAAATAAATAAATAAATAAATAAATAAATAAATAAATAAATAAATAAATAAATAAATAAATAATAATTATATATTTATTTATTTTTGATTTCAAAAAAACAACAAATATAATAAGAAGACGCTGTGTATTTAATTTAAAATTAAAAATTTTAAATCAAAATAAAGATGTCTCAAGATAACTCAGAATAAAGAGAGTCTCTCCACTGCCGTGGATGAAACACGAAGGAAAACTAAAACATCACGATCATCTCGGCGAGGGATGGGGTTGCTCGATGAAAGGTGTATAAAACCCCGGTTTTTCCCAACACATAAACAGGCAGAGGAACATATGGTGAGTCGTAGGCTTCCGCGGTCCGGGTGTGCTGGTCGAACACGCCTTCGACCATGGCGTCACCGGACACCAAGATCATCCAGAGGAACATAAACATCGGTTATTTCATATTTTAACTTTTTTAAAATTGTCATTTCCAATAATTTTTCATCCACGAACAAAACATCGAAATTTTAAACAATCGGGTTTTAGTACATAGATCTTTCAAAAAATCGATGTTTTCTAGAACATGAATATTTTGTAAAAAATAACATCGATGTTGCATCCTAGATTTCCTAAGGGTTGCCCGGGGAGGATTGAGCAAAATACTTTTAAATTTAGTATTTAAATACTTGGAAAAAGCATAAATTTTTTTATAAAATGTATTTAAATACACATACAAAAAATATTAGGAATTGATGTGCTAAAGGCATACATTTTTTAAAATAGTCAAATCTCAAAAAAACAGTAAATGTGTAACTGTAAAATACTCAAATATTAAATACTCAAAATTCTGTACTGTATTTGTTTGTGTATTATTTTTAATACGTATGCATTTAAAAAACTTTAAATACTCAAAATACTGTAAATATATAATAATTTTGTATTACATATTTTTATTGCAACAATGTATTGTAATTCTAATTACAGTACATTAGTATTTTCATTCTACAATTTTCTGAACAATTATTGTAATGTAGTGTAATCAATGTATAAACATTTTCAAATATAAAATGATATCAAAAAAATGTCTAACAAAAAAAAATGGAGTTTCTTTTGTTACATTACTAATTTTCAAACAAATCTCAGACAACAAACCCCTATTTGGAGAATGTATAAAACCTGCAAAAGGAACATTCAACTGGCGTGGATGACGTAAACTAGTGTTATAACTAGAGACGGAAAAATATGTAGTCGAAACGTCAAAATATGTACATAAATATGTAATGAAAACAGTGAGAACATGTAATAAATATGTAAAATCGGGTAAAACATTTAATATTTAAAAATTTAAATTATTATAAAAAACATTTAAAAATACAAATTACATTTATAAAAAGTCTAAACAAATGTTAAAAATAATACAAACGTCTTAAAAATGATTTGGAACACAAAATTTAAAACACTTTCCACCATACAACTTTCCCATCGGTAGTAAAAGCTTTTCATCTATTGCTATTAGGACTGTAGTTTAGAGCCAGACTAGAGGTAATAGGAAGAATTGTACAAACTGCGATATCTACTACCAACAAACATCACTGCAAGTGAAAACATTTATTGAATGTTAAACGTCGGCGATCGTCAATTTTCCCAAAATTAAGGTTAAAGGTTACCCAACCGCGGCGGATGATACTTTTTACACCTGAAGATGAGTCAGGTCAGTCCTGTCGCACTTTCCGTCCCTGAGATAAGTGAAGCAGACGGGACGGGCCTGTAGAGAACATCACGCGTCTTTACTTTGGGCACCTGGACATTATGGGATTATTGCCAGCATACCTGGGGTTATTCAGCCGCAGGAATAATGTAAGAAAAATGCTGATTAAAAAAATTCTATTCATAAAAATACTTTTTATAATAAAATTGAAGAAAATTAATATAATAAAAATATTTTGAAAATACCAAATATGTAATATAGTACCAAATATGTAAAAAATGTAACGAAAGAAATTGAATATTGTGTTAGGACAGAGCCATTCGTCCCCTTTAAAATTTGAAAACGGTAAGTAAAGACAAAAAATATGTAATTGCATAAAATCCTCTCTAATATATGGAATAAAATTTTTAAATTTTGGATAGTTGTCCAGTCCTTTTAATGATCAAGATTTATCATTTAAAAACGAAAAAAATCCAAGTTCAACAGTGAAAAAAGGCTTTTTATTTTTGTTTCAATGAGGTGCATTCACTAGCGGGAAACAAACAAAAAGACACTATCCCCATTATCTTCTTCGAATTTGAAGTATTTTTGGTATTTCCTTTCTAAAAAACACCGATGTTATGGGTTTAAATACATGCCCAAAGAACTCAAAAATTCAGTTTTTTAAATCAAAATTATTTAAATACTTTTTTCAAATACAAGTATGTAAATCTGCCCAACCCTGCCCACATGGCAGCCTGAGGGGTTTCTGCGTCTGAACGGCGGACGAAGACCGGAACCTCGGAAGAGCAGGCGTCTGTGCTAGTGAAAGGGTGCCCCAAAAGCGCTGGAGGGCCTTGCTTAGCGTGCTCGGGTTTCCTCTACTGCGCACTCCGGACGTCTGTTACTCGCGCATGCGCACTTTGGGGCAGGCGCGTCATTCAAGACATTCCCGACAAAACATCCACGTTGAAAATTAAAACATCGTTGTTAAAACTTACGATAAAACCAACGATATTTTTTAACATCGATATTTTAAATGCTGGTTTTATAGTAACCACTAACATTAAATTTGTGGCAACAAAATTTAATTTGACAGTTAAAATCAACTTTAATTTATAATTAAAATTTAACTGGAAAGAAAACTAAAAGCCTCCCCGTGCGAAACTCCAGGAAAGACAAAAAAACTAGGGCATTAAAATCATCTCCGGCAAAAGGGATGGGACTGTGTGTGCAAAGCAATCTAACCGCTTTCGTTTCGTGGGAAAACAAACACAGTGTTAGTTAATTCCTTATTTTCATTGGGGAGACTCGGCCAGCTCTTCCCCTCTAAACACGCAAATTTCAGTACCTCCTTTCACCACCTAGCGGACAAAGGAGGTATTATCTTGGGCGATGAAACAGGCGGATCTCGATTTTGCTCAGGGCTTCTTTTAGGCTTGAGGATCTTTTACATGCTGTAAATCTACTAACATGGACAAGCTTTACTTCCTCCGAAGGAAGGCGTACGAAGATTTTTCGCCCTTAAAAATCCAGGGCTTGATCGGGTTTCAATCCCAAACTCGATAAAACAGTCCGTTTCGGTGACCGTTATACCACCGAATCCACAGTATCATTATTATTTCATATTCTAATTTTACAAAGGCTACCCCGGATAAGATGGTAAAAAGTCCTAAACCAAATGATATATGAGTGGTTATTATAATTCTAACATAAAAATATTTTTTAGCAGTTTCTTAACCCCTCCCACCACCCCACCTTACAGCCAACCACGTGTTTTTTTAAATCTCTATTCGCAACTTAACACTGTTTTGTACGACTGAAAAAATATGATAATTAAGAAGACAATTCATACTATCAGATATAAATTTTTGATATTTCTCAGACCAAATTCAAACACAGAAAATATTTTTGAAAAAAATAACAAAAATAATTTTATTGTGTCTTAGAATCCGGAACAGGCCTTGCAAAGCGCCCCGAATTTCCTCTTCTGCACCCGGCCCTGAAAAATATCAAACGTACCTCTTAAAACAAAAATTTTGTGAATTGTTTTCAGATTGTTTTCGACAACAGCTGCAGTTAAAAAAAAAAAACCATTTTCCCGCCTGTATATCACAATGGCTTTAAATGCACTTTGAAAATGCTCCAAAAGTTCTGTCATTTTAGTTCTTTATTGTACATTTGTATACATTGTTGTAGCACCCCCTAATATTTTTATTTTGTAATTTTGTTACAAATTATAAGTTCCCTGACTCTGTTCTTATTTCCCCTACAAATCTAGAAAAGGGTGGCTGAGAAGCTAACATAATAAAGCGCACTCGAAATACCACGCACAACGGTTGATTTATAAAATATTATATTGCCTGATGTTTTCTTCCAAACAAAGAAATTTGAGTTATATTTATACACTTCATTTGATGATTTTTTTTTGTTTTTAAATACTGCCTCAAATAAACATTTTTACCAATGGCCAAGAATCTGAGTGGCGAATCCTTTGCTTGCTTTCGTTATTGTGAAATAGTTTAATAAGTATTGGGTAAATGTAAAATTGTGTATTAATTTATTAAATTACCATTTTTTAAACATATAAATAATGTGAAATAAATTAACTAGTCACTCATGCGATCCGAGAGCTCTTTTAACAATTAAATTCTTATCTCTTGAATCTCTTACCCTGACCTTTGGAAGTTAATGCAATTTTACATTAAATGCGATTAGGAAAGCATTATATTTTCAATTCAATATGTTTAATTTTACTCTCAGTTGGCAATTTGAAACAATGACTGATGAATATACCATGACAAGGAAGGAAATTGGACAAAGAAGAGAAAAACAATTAAAAAGTTATTATGCACACATTTTATAAATATTCCATCAATAGGGTATTGATTGAATCTATTATATTACAAAGAAAATATTCAAAATTAATTTCCAAGCGTCTCCCCATGCGGTATTTACAGCGGCGTGTGCACGGCTTGTCACATTTCCCCACCTATCAGTCCTTCCTTCACTAAAAAATTGTCCCCAATCATATTGTGAAGTTCAGTCCGATCGGCAAGTAATTCTGACATTAATTATAAAAAAATTTTGAATTTTTAAACCAAAAAAAATTAACAACTTAATCTACTAAATAATTATTTTATTTCGTTAATGGGGGGGGGCTGTCTGTTAATTTTTGGGGTTCACCCTCGTTCTTATTACCCCCCCCCTTTAAAGAAAAACCTTTCTTATAGTCTCTTATTAACCAATAATTTTTAACTGTAAATATCAAAAACATGTTTGGGAGAAAAAAAATAATACAAAAACCCGGCGTATCCCCTGCAAATAAATTTTCCGTTCACAACAAAGTTTATGTTGTTAAAGTTTATGTTTCTATGGCGGGGAAAAGGCTTTTAACCGGTTTCGATTCCCATAATTTCCTTTTTTTTTTTTTTAACAAAAAAAACAATTAAAATAATTTCTTATTGAAAAGGGAAAGGGTGGTGCAACCATTTAAGAAAAAGGGGGTTAAAAGGTCCTTGGGGCGGGTTTTAAAAATAAAATTTTAATTACAAAATTTAAACATCTATAAAAAGGGGAGCACGTTCTAAAACTAAAAAAAGTGGACAGTTATTTTCCCTTCCAACATCCATAAAAACCCCCCCTCCTCCCCAAAAAAGCAATAAAACCACCCCCTCGCAAGGTTTCATCCCCCCACTCCACAACGTGCCAACCCCCCCCCCATCACCCCCCGGCCCCCCGGCATGCTCCCAGAGGGAAGTGCACCTTTAAAAGTCAGAATCCCCCACCCTGTGCGGCAGGCCTAAAACAACCCGTTTCTTTGTCTCTGATGAAACAAGAGAAATATTAGGAAAAAAAGTGGAATACTGTGCCAGAAATTATCAATTTCCCCCGTTCAATGAATTTCTTGGGAAAATCGTTGTTACTAAAATTTGCCTTTTTTGTACACAAAAACTGAAGTTGAAATATTCTAAGTTTTTAAAAAGTCACAAAGGTCAAAAGGTAACTACATTTTGGGCCCCCTCATGAAACAACGTCTCTGGTGGCTCATGGCTGTGGCGATTTCGCAGGGGAGGTTGGGGTTCAACCCCGGTTAGAATTCGATTTTAGTAATAAATTTCATTTTAAAACGGTGTTGAGAATTCGGTGTGTTGGTAGTATCCGACTGCACGGGAAGTCCTTTAAAGTCTTGAGGCGACGTGCGTTAGAAAAGCAGGCTTCCTATAGTAACAGGGTTCCCCAGTTCCCCTGTACTCCACTGTTGGATGTCATGCCCCCCAAGGGACCATATTTCCCAATTTTTAAAGGTTTTCTGCCAGAAAATTTTTTGGCTCAAAACCTTTTTGTTGCCCAGAAAACCCAGAGGGGAAAAAAAAGAGAAAATTTTTTGGGCCCGGGGCAGACGGAGGCTCGCCTCAATGATAAAAGGGAAAAAATTAAGAAAGATAATAAGATAAAAAAAATATATAAAAAACTAAAAAATTGTAATTTTACAAATATATATATATATATATATATATATATATATATATATATATATATATATATTGATTAATTTAAAATATATTGAGGGGAAAAATTAACCCCACTTTTTGTTCACGATTAAAGAAATTTATATATTTCTAAATCAATGGTACAAATATAGGATTAATAAAATATTCACTTAAAAATTTGTCTTATTTTTCGAAGTCTGTCGACAAGTCAAACAGTTTTACAAAGAATCTTTTTCAAAATGAAATGTTTAACAACAACTCTTTCATAGAAATTTACCACTTATCAAACTACCTTCGTATTGTAGCAATCGGCAAATTGAAAATGAATTAAGTTTGAGTCAGAAATCAAATAAGGCAAGTGCAATTTTTAAAATGTTATGTATAATAAAAAATACAACATCTTTACATAACTAACAGCTGAAAGGTTTATCATATCTTTTGAACCCGACGGCCCCTAAAAAATGTAAGAATTTTGTAATAATTAATAATGTACATTTAATTAAATTTTTAATGATAATTTGTAAACCACAATGTTTATTTATTTAAAAAAATTATTTTTTTATAACAATAAAAAAAATCTAAAAAATTTAAAATTTAATAATTTAAAATTGACAAAAACAAAAAAAAATTGATTAGAGGATTTTAAAAAAGGTTATAATTTTTTTATAATTTTTATAATAAAGTTTCATGGTTGAAAATTAAGGTATTTAAAAATTATATATTAACGAATCAATATTTAGAAAAAAATTTTTTTTTTAAATAAAAATTGATAACATATAACAATTTAAATGAATAAAAAAAATCAAAAAAAAATATAAACCCCAAATTTTTTAACATGTGACATTAAAAATTAAAAGAACGAAAATGTTGCTTTTGTGAACTGTAATTTGAAATCAGAAATTTCTTAAAAATAAACTAATTTGTAAAAATATTTGTTTTTTCTTCTAGATTTTTTTTTGGTTTCTTTTTACTGGTACCATGTCAAACCCAATATCAAGCGGGTGACAAGAAAAAAAAAAAAAAGGGAAAAAAGGGAGAACAAAAGGATTTTCCCCCAAAACACATCTTTCTTTAAAAAATCATAAATCCATGTTTTTAAAAACACCAGAAATTCTTTTGGACCCCCAAATGAAATTAATCATCAGAAAACCAGAAAGTGTAGAAAATCATTAAGGTAGTTCTCAATCGGGAAGATTTTCATTGCATGAAAATTTTTCCCATCAAAAAATATGGGTGATGCTCTGATTTCTTCAAAGTACCCGGTGACACAAACTTTCCGGCGAATAATAAGATAAGTGAAAAGACGATTTTTTTGTTCGAAAGGACCTATGATTTTAAAAATAAAGTTGGTTTTTTTCAAACAGCGAAAAGTACAAAGAAAATGGAAAATTGTAATTAGACATCTTACTAAATCTGTGTTTAATAAATTAAAAAACATGAAACTGTCTGTAGATCATTTTATTTTCCCCATCAAAAAATGCGTTATACTTTTTTATCCGTCTTTTGACCCGATTCGGCGTTTAATTTCCGGAGGGGTTTCAGACGGGAAAAAATTTTGAACCGTGCAATTACGGGAAAATAAAAAGTTTTCGGCATAAAATTGCAACTATGGATTACATCTTCAAGTAAAAAAGGGTTTAAAAATGAATCAATACTTTCCCAAATTTAATAAAAGTAGTTATTGGGAAAAAGGTTTGATTAAATTGTTGGATCAAATTTTTTGCTGGCCCGGACACCGTTTCATGGTATAAAAATAATTGGTTCTCAGCAGAATGGAAATTATTTGGGGTTTTTTAGAAAATTAGAAAATTTTATCCATTCTTAAAACATTTGAACAAATATGGTAATCCCGTAAAACGATTTGGGCATTTATCAGCGAACATTTTAAAGTTTATTGGATTATGGCTAAACAAGAAAACTAAAAAAACTTTCGGTTGAAACAGGCCAAGTATTAGTCAATTTATTGATTCTACTCCCGTTGTAGTCATGTTGATCAGTTAACATTTAGATTCATATGTAAAGATAAAAGATTGAACGGTTTTAGATAAAACCTATTTAAAAACATGTTTCGAAATTTAAAATACGGTTTTAGCTTTTCCAAAAAAAAATCAGATATAATTAATGATTTGCGGGCAAACACGACAATGCCCGGGAAAATGGACTACAAACAAGATTTCAAAGGGAAAACGCTATTTTATTCCCTTTTTTGGGAAATTCCCTGAAAGGCGGCTAAAGTGCTGGGTTTCGTATGCAGCAAGATTATTTCAACGTACAAAAAAATTTATTTTTTTCGGGGTTTAGCACATCGTTGGGATATATTAAAAAATTTTGGGGAAAAAATCAATAGTAAAAATCTGATCTATGGGCTGCTAGATGATGATCTCAGCTTTATTCTCAGATTATATTAGCTTTAAAATTTTTTAAAAATAAAAAAAAACTCAGCAGAAAAAAAATGAACCCACATATAGCAAAAAAATAAAAAAAATTAGAATATTATTTTAACAAATTTTGGGTGCTTTAAAAGTCAATGAAACGAACAAAAATTGCAAAAAAAAATCTTTCATTGATGTTGCTTCAAAACTGATATCATCATTGATCAATTGTTTGCATGTCATGGGAAAAGAATTTGATAACTTTGAAACAATCGAAAGAAAAACCACCAGAATATCAAAATTCCTGTAACAAACGAATTCTCTTAACTTATTTTGACTCAGAAAAAGCAAGTTCTTTTCTGCCAAAGAAAAAATTTTAAAATTTCAAAAATATTCTATTAACACAATAAGTGGAATTGGATGAAGAGCTAACCTACGTATTATACGTAAACGATTTCAATTTTATCAGAATTAAAACTATTGTGAGAAAAATTGTCTAATAAAAGTAAACAATTTTTTGAGTTTTTTAACACAGATGTCAAAAACAAGAGCTCATATCGGGTGTTTTTAATTTTAAAATTATCTTCGCATTGAAAATCCAAAAAACAGCACAGATCTTTTGGGGAAAATTTTAAATTTTTAAAAAAAATAATCGAAGAGACATTTTAACATTAAATAGCGAAAAAATTTTTTTAACGTTAATGTCCCCTAATTGTACGGGTGAACGCTCATTTTCAAAGCTAAAATTTTAAAAAAAAAATAAGTAATATGATTAAGAACGACTTTTTTGTTACTTTATTAAACATTATAGATATTTTGAAGAATTGATCTTCGACGATTAATTAAGACTTCCGGGGGCGAAACTAAAGTACCTTGACAAATCTTTGTTTTTTTTTCTTAGATCTTATTATGTAAATATTCGTTTGTTTTTAATCATATTTTATTATTTTACTTTATTGGTTATATAAAATATTACTAAGAAAATAAATTAAAAATATATTTAATTCCGTTTATCTAGTTTTTTTTTTCCTTCCTTAAAAGAGAATCAAAATTTTAAAAACTGTGTAATTTAATTTTAATAAAGTCAAAAAAGAATTTTTTGAACAAAAAATTAGGGCCCAAATTCTAGTGTCGGTACTTTCAAACCCGAACGGCCCGAAAGCAGGAAAAAAAATTTAAAAGAATGAAAGTACTTTTTTTTGGAAAATATTTTATTTTTCATGTAATTTAAGTGAAAGAAAGCTCAACAGGCGGATCGTAGTTCGGGGAAAAAAAATACATGTTCGCCCCTTCGCTCTTACCCCAAACATGGCGTTTAACAGGGGCCCGGGGCATGGGGACACCGGGAGCTGATCCGGGGTTCGAAATAACGCCAAAACATGCCAAAAATTATTACATTTATGTATAATAATTTTTATATTTTTTTTGAGACAGCCACCAGTAAAGGTTATTTTTGGCATGATAACGCTCCCAAAGCACTAGTGCAAAAAATGAACGACCCCAAATGTTCAGTAAAAGTAAATGCAACATGGAAAAAAAATTTTAAAAACATAGCTCATTAAGGGAACATTTGATGAAGTACAAATAAAAAATATGCATCAAATAAAAAAAAAGACAGTAAAAGTTCCCCTTATCAATTAATTTAATTTTTTTCGGTGAATAAAAAATTTAGAACTAATGACTTTAGGAGTAATTATTCTTAATGGACCACGGGAGGGTGAGTTCGGGAATATTTTTTATGAGGGGAAAAAAAACAAACGAGTTGATTTGCTTTTTTGTGTTTTATAAGATTTAAAAGCCGTTTAAAAATATGTTGTTGAACTAGTTCATGCTTTTACGTCATGAATCACCTAACACTTTTTTTAAAATGGTAATTAGGGAAAAATTAATTTTAAAAAATAATGTTTTTTCCAAAAAGAAATTTTTAACCCAAAACAGAAAATTTTAACCAAAACATCTTAAACTTTATGGGAAAGAGACTTGATGTTTAGAAAATTTATGGATGAAAAGATGCAAATTTTTTTTTTAAAGGTGTTGTTCTTTCCATCTTAAGTAGATTTCATGTTACTTAACATGCTAGAATAAAGATTAGTTATTATAACGATCTTCTTTAAACTTTAAATCCCAGCATCAAAAAAGTCACAAGGTTTTATATATTCAAATTAAGAGATGATCAAAGACAATATTGCTTTTCGAAATTTTTATAAAAAAAGTTTTTACGAAAAAATTTCAGATATTGACCAACAAAGGAAAATATTTTTCCAAGAAATCATTCCTTCAAATCTAATGATGAAACTTTTTTAAAATGAAGGTATAATAGTAATTAAAATCAATAATATCTACGTTTCATATATTAACTTTGATGTATTATATTAATACCCTGAGAGAATTTCAGGCTGTTGCTATATTTGAAATATTTTGTGCTTAGAGGCGTGTCTAATTGTAGAATTTGTGTATCGATGAGGGAAAAGACAAAGGGAAGGGGTGACAAGTCTCTCTTGTGCTCGAGAACTCTTTTGACAAACAAGGATTTTGTTAAACCTCCAAACATGAATGTAGGAAGTTATATTTCGATTTTATGAAATCGGCTGATGACATTATGGTCATTTTACATCTCATACGCGTCATTGTTACACCTCGCCTTGGTCATAGTTCTTCGTTACACCTCTCTTATAAAATGAATCTTTTTAATTCATTAGCAACATCCTTCTCAACGGGGTTAGTGGCCTCAGAAATGTGCTTACACTGTATTTTCGTTTAGTTCCCCATATGCTCATTAATTACAAATCGTTAATTATCCTATGTTAATAGCCCAAAGCATTTCAAAATTTCCCCCGTGAATTAAAGCTCACACATACCAATCAAATTCGGAAAAAAAAGAACAAATCATTTAATAAAGAAACTATCTCAGACAATCCAAATTTTTTCCAATCGCCATGAAACATGAACAACAAAAAGACGAAAAAAAATGTAAACAGATTTTATTTAGCCGTTCTAAAAAGAAGCAAAAAAAACTCTCAGAAGTAACTAGTTTGGTTTTTTCCCTTATTTATACCTTACCTTCTTTATTTTTTTGGGAAAGAACTTTTTCTATTTTTGTCTTTCATCTAACATTTTACCCCAGAAAGTTAAGTATTCCATACACAAATATTTTTTGAAACAAACCAATGAACCCAAACTAAAATATGTATTTTCAGAAGAAATATGCGTTTTAAACCATGCATCGAACTGAAAAATGGCAAATTTCCCAAAATTTAAAAAATCATTCTTAAAGGGAAAAAAAAATTATTGAAGTACATGTGGATAAACGGTATTTGGAAAAGGGGCAACTGAGTAATTTTTATAAAAAATTAACTTTTAGTATTAAAAAGGGCCGTTTATAGTCAAAAATACGCTTGTTCAGACGACGATAAATAAAAAAACCGGGATGTCAGATCGTTATAAAATAGAAAAGGCCCCCGAACGGTTGCAGAAAATTAAAGGGGGCGTTCGAAGTCGTGGAATTGTTGGAGTTGAAGGGGGGGAATTGTTGCCGGTTTTCGTAATTATTTAGGGGAGACAAGTGTTACGGTGGAAGGCGGTTCAAAATATCGTTTTCTTTTGCAATTTATCCCCCCCAAAACCCTTTTTTAATCCTTCCATTTGTCCCCCCTTCCTTAAAAGGAAGACTAATTTTAATTTATTTAATAAGTTTATAAATATTTTTCATTAAAATATCATATAAAAAACAAAACTATGAACGATTTTCCCCAAGGGTGAGCCAAAGTGACATTCCCAAAAAAAGTGAACATCCCTGTATTTCAGAAAATATCCCTCCGCCGCGACAGCTTTCAGCCCCGTAAAGGTTTGGTTATGGCATTTGGAAACACAATCCCGAAGTCAGAGTTTCGCTGATATTGCATGCCAGTCCGGGAAATAATTAAATTTAATGACATATTGGGAAAAACTCAAATCTCTCACAACCCGTAAAAGAAAAGCCGGGAAAGAAATAGTAAGCCCCAATCACAGCTCGGGACACCAGCACAAAAGGGCCCGGGAACCATGGCATCGACCATTTGTATTCAAGTTCCATTTTAAAAAAAACATAAATTTATCACACAAAAGTAAATTCAATGTAATATATAAAGGAAAAAAAATTTTTACAAAAAAACATAACACTCACTTCCTAATTTCAATTTTTCTCGGGCGCACTGATTTTTGTCGGGGGAGGACGTCACGAAAGGAAGCATTGAAGCAATTTACAAGTTAACCAACGCAAACAACAAATGCAGGAAGGGGGTCCATTGGGGTCAAGGGCCAACGACCACAAATCTTCAGTTTTGTTTCCCGCACTAGCTGTCACTTTCCACCCGGGAAAATGCCTATAAAATTAAACAAAGGGCACACGCGCAAAAACATTCCCAAACTTTTGGGCCACTAGTAATGTTCCTTAGTTCTCAGCTCCATAGTTACATGTGGCAATACACAGGGAAGGGGCGCTACAAAGAAACAGTTTCGGTCGGGGCTTATCCCAGCAGTGAAATTATCCCAATTGTTTTTGGTTCACATTGAGGGAACTCAAAAATAATAATTTTAAATTTATGATCGTTTAAAATTTTTTTGAAGTTTTTTTGGGTAATTTCTTTTAATTTCAAAATTATTAACGTGGATTTCTTTATTTAAAACAAAAATTAAAATGCTTTGAAAAAATTTATTTTCGATTTCCCAGTGATCATATAGTACACAAGATTTTTTAAACCCAAAAGGTTCTGTAAATTGTTTGATTCAAAACAAAAAATATTAAAAGAACATTTCCCTGGTATATGCATGGGCGGGGAACCATTTCTTGGCATATATATTTAATGATTTTGTAAAGGGGCATATTTATATTTTCACTTTATTAGGGTTTAAACGAGTCGACCAAAAAACTGTTTTAAATAGCACTGGAGTTTAAAATTTGGATTTAAGTTAAATTTTGGGAGAAAACAATCTGATTTTCCGAACTGCGTGTAAATCACATACATTATTTAAGACATTTCTTACACATAATATCTCCATCATTCGAAGTATCCCTGCGGGCAGAAGATCCCAATTCCTTCTTTAAATTTTACCACGAATCAAATCAGCATGGATAAATTCCGCACCAAACCTCACAATGGCCCGGTATGGACTGACGACGATGGCGCCAGGCAAGTGGGCCCGGGGCCCTGACGATGTGCGAATGGAACCGTTCTTTGCACTGGGGCGCCCTGTGTGGAAACGAATGGAAAAAAAGCGCCCTGAGGGGAATCAACGAATGGAAAACGCTAAAGAGGTCCGGGGTTTATTCCCGTCATGGATGTTCTTTTCCCTTCCCCTTTAAAACCAATCAATTGTTAAAATTTATGTTTTTATGTTTTTAACGGAGGGTGTTGTCCAAAACGTTTTATTATTTTTAGTGTTCAAGGGGGGTAATTTCTTTGGGAAACAGCGAGGAGTTAAAATAAAAATTCGCGTTACGTAATTTATGTCGGCGTCTCAGTAAAGGAGTGAGCACGGATTAAGTCGGAAATTTCACCGATGTACATTTTCCCCATCGGGACAATTTGATGTTTACTTTTTTTTCGAAATTAAATCAACCCAAATCGCAGCACCCGCCAGGTTTTTTAAAATACCCCCGCCGGACTACCCAGGGGGCGTTTCCAAATCCTCCCAAAACGCCCTCGACCCCCCGCCCCCGCAGGAAAGGTGCAAGAGTGATTTTATTTTATTTTTTTGGTTTCCGGGACGTCAACTGCTTTGGCATTAGTCCGTTAGTGTAGTGCATGCTTTTTTCGGGATGCGCGGTGATCTTTCCCCCCGGGTGGCGATCCGGCGCCGACCACCGTCGCGTGGGTTTTTCCCCCAACCCGGACTCTCCCCCCAGCGGGGGGGCCCCCCAGCCGGGGCAAGCTCTGGCTACCGACCGGCCTCCCGGAATATGGTGCTAGTGCATGTTGTGTTTTTATGTGGGGGGGGATAGGGCAAGGAAGAGGGAAGGGTAGATCGGGGCGGTCCGGGACCCCTTTGGTAGGCATGCCCCGGGTTCGCCTGGTTTGGGGTCGGGGAAAACCCGGAAAACTCCAATCAGAGCAGTCGGCCGCAGGGGTTCTCCTCCAGACACAATTAATTGACCCCGCTGTTTGTGTCAAAATCCAAAAGCTAGCGCATAAAACCCTTAAAAGATATTTCCGTTGATATTTCTCAATCGTTCTGGTACGCGCCCCCTTGGAATTTTAACCTTTTTGATATTTTGTGGATATTTTCCCGGAAGCCCACAAACATAAAAAAAAATGTTAGAGGGCAAGCTGATGGGGGGAGCAGTGGATTGTGGTGGTAGATTTCCCTTCCTTCCTGACAATTCAGGATTACGGTTTACGTTCAAAGCACCATCCCCCTTTTGTTATGAAGGAGTTGGGGCCGGGATAATCGAAATGATTTGACCCCCTATTGGGGTATCGTTGAGGAGTTTTAAAATACATGCTATTTTTAACAATTATAATTAGAATCAAATTGTTTTTTTCTTTTTATTTTAATTTTAAAAAAAAAAAAAAAAAAAGTTGGTCATCAGCTGAGCCATGTTAATATGTCATTTTGGGGGTTTTTAAACTTAAATTTTTTTCGTTTAAGTTTGATTGTAAAAAGGGCCCAAAGGGAAATAAACAATGAAAACAGTAAACAAAAAATCAACTCCCTTTTAATTCCAAATAACATATTAGTAATTAGTTTTCCTTTTTTCAAGTTGTTTTTGTTATTATTATTATTATTATTATTATTTTATTATTATTATATTTTATTATTATATTATTATTATTATTTTTATTATTATTATTATATTATTATTATTATTATTATATTATTATTATTATTATATTTTTATTTATTATTATTCTTATTATTATTATTATTAGTTAGCATTGAACCACAGGCCCCCCAAAAACCCGGAAAAATCTGGAACGCGAACGCGGGGGGTTTTTTTTCGCGTAAGAAGACTGCTGATAATAGTGGTCACTTTCACGAATGTGGGGGCCCTTTGAGAATCGGACTTTCTTTTGTAGAGATAGAAAACAAAAGAACGGTTTCCCCATGGGATCAAAAAAAGGGGCAAAATAACGTTTTTTTTTAAATGCGCCTTTTTTACGGGCCCCGGGTTTCGCGCAAAGTTTTCCGGGTGGTTTGAATCCCGCCCGGGTTTGGATTTTTGTGGTTTTGGGTGTCTTTTCCCCAGCATTCAAAAATTGGGTTTTAGTGGTTGCTGTGACTGAACAGTTGAAAAGGAAACCCAAAAAAAATATTTAGGGAACGTATGCCAGCACAGCCCAAAGCAAGGGGATTGAACTCCCCCTTGAAACCCTTTTCCGTTTTTTTTTTATTTTCTGTATTTCTTTTGATTATATTTCTCCTTTTAAGTAAAACCCCCCAACAATAAAAATACGGGATACGGGGAAAAAAAAAAATACTACAGGAGAATAAAAAACTTGTTACAGTTAATATCAATTTCATGTTGGTCCATTTAAAGCTTGATAAAAGAATTGGAAAGCCCTGCCTCAAATGTATGTATAATCCCCCAAACTTTAAAAGGGGGAAAGAAAAATTCACGGGTTACTGCATTTCTTTTTGATTAATTGGGTTTCGACCCAAAAACTCTAAGGTTATTAATCCCGTAAGTGAAGTGAACAATTTTTTTCATTTGAATAAAGGGGGAAGAAAGAAATAGAGGATGTTAGCAAATTAAAATGTTTAAAAATTTATGTTTAATGCTTTTTTTTTTTGATTGTGAGTTTCGTCCCTTTCGTGGTTTTGATTGAAGTTTGGGGGGAGCAACATTATTCCCCGAAAATGACCAATGTAAACATTGGACAAAAAATTTCCGAGTTAAATTTTTCCCAAAATTCCTTAAGTAAACTTTTGGTTCTTTTTCAAAGAAACACGTTGGGGGATAAAATTTGGGATTGGTCTGAGCAAGATATTTTGGAAAAGCCAATGACCACGGTCACACGCACGGAAGTACGGAACGTAAGAAGAAAAAAAAACATTTTCCCAAAACATATCATTAAAAACTAATATGTTGACGAAGAATTTTTATTTCTTTTTAAAACTCAACAACACCAAACAAATTCCCCAATTTTTTTTCCCTATAGATGTCCGCTGTTTTGAATTTTTCAAAAATTTTAAGATTAATGATAATTTTTAAAGTAAACAATTTTTAAATTTTTAAAATTTTATCAGTAGTAATAATGATCTAAAATTTTTGGAATTAAAAATTTTTTTATCAAAAAAAAATTACTCTGCTTCATATAAATCAATCCCCAAAAAAATTCTTTATAAAAAATTTTGAATCCCACCAATTTCCCATGCTCCTTTCCCCCCTAACCCAGCCATGTCCCACTAATCGCCCATCATTTATCTTTTCATTTAAAAATAAGTAAAGCGACCGCGTCTTCTGTCATGTTGAAGGGGGTAAAACCCTCACCATTTCCCTCGCGACGCCCCAAACACGGAAAAAATAGATCGTCATCGAAAAGATCGTAAATATCTTCCAATCAAGACAATATTTCCCCCCCTTTGTTCTTGCAGGAAACGATGATCGAAAGGGAAATAAACAAATTACTGAAGGTAATGGAAACGTATTGCAACCTAAGCCCAGTTTTTTTCCTTATGCCGTCCGCGCTGCACAGGAAAACAGAGTTTAAATAATTCTTCCTATTTTTTCCAACGAGTAATATGGAAGTAGTTTTTTTGCCTTTCAACGCGCCCCTGGGATGTGGGCAGTCACATTCAAACGGGGGATGTGAAGGGGGTAGGGTAAGGGGGCGGTAGGACATGGAGGGGGGTTTCCCCCATCTAGGACAAAAAACCCCCGATGTCTGGTGCGCCCCCACAAAGAGGCAAAAAAGTGCCATTTTTGGGGGAACCCCTTTCCACGTTGAAGGGTTAAGGGGGTTCAGTTTTAGGGGGAAGGGGTTTTTCTCCCTTTATTTAAAGGTTTTGAGAAGATATAAGAAATTTCTTTATTTATTTTTAGGTTTTTGGGGGTCCATTTTAATTGAAATCTTTTAATTGAACATGATATTCAGACTTTCAGAGAACAAGAAGGTTTTTGGTTTAAGGGGAAAATTATGTAATCATTATATATAATATTAATATGAATAAATCCCCTTTTCATATATTTATATATTGATTGATATTTTTTTCCTTTCAAAAACTAAACTACTCTGCATTTTTTAAATTTAAAAAATGTCGTGTTTTTTCCTTCTCTATCAAGGAGACTTATGGAACCGTTGGATTTCAAGTCATTAAATGAAATGGGGTAAATAAGCATAAAAATCCAAATTATGACTAACCCAAAAAATTCATAAAATGAATTTGAAAAGGGAAATAACATGATCATCGTAAGGGGAAAGATCAAATGTAAAAACAATAATCAGATTCTTGGAAGTTAAAAATCAAAATTTTAGGCAAAAGATTGAATCAGTTTCTTATTAGAGGATTTAAAACTGAGTATTTATAGAAAAATGATCAAACTTTGTCAAAAGCCCAACAAAACCAAACGGGATATTAACAATTTAATAGAAGAAAACCCCCCGGGATAACTGGAAGAACAATCAAGAATAAAATCAAAGTTAATTGATTTCACGTTCAATAAAAACAAAGGGAATTATTACTGTATTATAAATTTTCAAATTTTGAAAATTTTAAGAAGAAAAATTAAGTGTTTAATAACCTCTGTAAAAATTGGGGGGTTCCAAAGTCCGCCCAGTAAACAGGGTTTTTAAGAGAAAAAAATTACTTCATTAGAACCGTACTTCAAACTTCACCGCAGGGGGAACTAATTTTGCTCCCCTTTGACCAGGAGTCCGGCGGTGGGGTTTTTCACACTAGGGAAGTTCACCGTGTCTGGACGAAAATTTCCCCAAAGCACCGGCCCTCTGGTCCGTTGTTTGGTTTGGGTTTTGGATTCCGGGCCGCAAAGCGACGTTTTCCCCGTGGAGTGCATGTTTTCATTGGGCGATGGCGGGTTTTCCCCCCGCGGGATGGCGGATGGGCGCCGACCTCCGTCGGTTTTTTCCGGGTTGGGTTTTCCCCCAACCCCAACCTCCCACCAGCGGGCCCCCCTGGCCGGGGACCGGTCCCGACCGGCCCCGGGGTTGGGCAGTGTAGTGCATTTGGAAAGTGGTGTGAAAGGGAGGATGGGACAAGGAAGAGAAGGGAAAGATCGGCGCGGTCCAGTCCGTTTGATGGGGTACTGCCCCAGCATTCGCCGGTTTTGATCGGAAAACCACGGAAAACACGAAGCCGGCCGCGGGATTCCCCCCCGATTAAGACTTGAAGATGGGATAGGTTTTTTATTGAAAAAAGGAAAGTTAAATTTTCTCCATTTCGGGGCAAAAAATTTTGTTTGAAAGAGGACCTTTAAACCCCCGACTCGAATACGGCCGTCTGTCACTTGGGGTTATCCCCCCTTCAGAAAACGGGGGCATCAAAGGGTAAAAACTTACGGCGCCACAGGGTAATCAAAGTTTTCTTTGCCTCTCGACAAGACAAATCGATTGCCAAAATTGTCGCTCTTTCCCCTTAGGAAATGCAGAAAGAATTTAGAAAATCGCTTTTTTTTAATTTCTCAATACGCAAGGTATATTAGTGACTTTTAAATTCCATTTTTACTGACTTATTTTTCCCTTTGATGAAAAAAATACCGCATAAGTTATGGATAAAAGATTTGATTTAAGGGGGAAATTTGAAAACAGTTGAAATAATAGATGTTTTTTTATGGAGGGAATTATGGAAAGAAAATATGAAAAAAACCTGTAAAGATAACATCAGTTAATTAGTAAATAAGTAAATCAAATCTTAAAAATTAGGAAAAAAATTATGTATACCACCGAACTAAAACCCCTCGGGTTTTGTACCGCTCATTTGCCCTGTAACGCATTTGGGTTTTTAAATATCTATTTGCCTCTTTGGGCATTTACATGAATCGTCGAAATTAAAACATATTTTAAAAAAAAGGGAACATTACGGAGGCGGATATTAAAACCTAAAAGGTTAACCATCTTATTTATAAATATTGTATTGTTTATTCAATCATTCCTTTTTTTTTCCAACAATTTTTTAATTTCGTTTTTTAAAAGTGTTTTTTTTGTGAGCAGCTTTACGAACTAGAGCATGGTTAAACGTTTAATGAATGCATACGTTTTGGAATCTTTTTCCCCAAAGCTTTTTAAGTTTGTTGTACAAAGGGATTTGGAAACGGGGTTAGTGGTAAAATTTCCCAAATATTGGGATGTTCTTCATGACCGTAGAGTACTTTCGTTTTTTCCATATATATATATATATATATATATATATATATATATATATATATTTTACTTATGCATCATCTCTTTTAAAGATTCAAAATATGATTGCCTCATTCATTCTTAAAAAAATTAATTTGATCGTAATTTATACCATCGAAAACAATTACTGTGAAAAATGGCAGGGAAGTTTTTTTTCCATGATTAATTTTCCCCTTTTTAAAGACTCTACTTCTCATTCCATTAATTACTTTCAAAATGATTATTAAACTTTTTCCCCTTTTTTTTTTTAATAAATCCCGGGAAAGATTACTTTACTGCGCTTTGTCCCCTCTAAAATCCATTCCCCAAACTTTAAAACACTTTCCCTTTTTTTCGGTTGCCATCTTAAAGGCCTCCTTCCTTTCGTAACGACGTCATGCGAAAAAACAATGTCGAAAAACATTGCTCTCGCTCGTGTTTTTGAAAAAGTCTTTGATCTGGTTATCGTAAAATGCCTGGGGTCTTGGAGGATATCACAAAAAAATATGATTGTTTTTCCTAAAAAACTGAAAAAGTGTCCAGCATAAGAAAGATGAAATAAGTATTAAAAGAGAGTTTTTTGGGATATACAAATTAGGAACTGGTGTTGCTAAAAAAAAGACTTTTTCCCCCGTATTTTTACCAAAATGACGCGAAAAGAATTAAATTTTAAAAAAATTATTTAAAGATCAAGCAGTCCCAGATCACCGACACCTCTCGACCCCCGACCCTGGTCGGCTCAACGTCGGTCGATCTCAGATGCCCCGGCCCCCGATCATGGACATTTGGTGGCAGATTGAGAAAGCCCAAAAAACCGTGCCATATTTCATCGTGAAGACAAGCCCCTCAGGCACCACATTAAAAAAATCCAAAAATGCATAACTTTTGAAAAAACTGCTTGGTCATTGAGCAACTTTGGGTTATTTCTCCTTTTAATAAAAAAAATTAGGAACTATAAAAAAAATAATAATTTAATATTTCTATAAATATGTTATTAAACTGTGGAAAAGACAGAAGAACTTTGTAACCCCCCGGCCCTTTTTCCCATCATGATGAAAAAATTTGATGTATTTTTTTTTTTGATGATATGAGTTTGGAACGCACCATAATCTTGGACAAAACAAAGGAAGAATGTAAAGATAACATATCTTTAGAAAAAAGTAATTAAGCAATATCTTTTAAAATATAGGGGAACAATTCTCATTTTAAAAGAAGAATAAGCAATTAACTATAAACTCAAATTTTTTTCCCTATCTTTAACGAAGAATATGTGTTTTTCACATTATTTGACATATTAATATTTGTAGACCCAAGACCATCAAAGAACATTTTCGAATCTTTTTTTAATAATGGTTGATGAAATCAAAATTTCGCATATAAACCCCCAATTGGGAAGTGAAGAACGTTCTGTAGTTATCTCGGGAAACTGAGAGTAAAATTATCACTGATAATACTTTTTAAAATTTAAATTTTTTGTGTTCTAAAAGTGGCCCTCAGAGGTGAAAACAAAAAATAAAATAAAAAATTTTCCAATTGTTTGAGTGCACTGGAATTAAAAACCAAAATATTTGATTTGTTTTATATTTTGGGAGACAAAAAACTTATTTGTTTAAAAAATTTTAATTTAAAAAGAGTATTAAGCTCCCCTTTGGGGAATTTAGGAGGAGATTTAAATCTAGGGGGAAAAATAATTTTGGGGTAAACGAAAATTTTATATTAGAAAATAAAAAACCCAAATTTTAAAGGCGTCAAAAAGGTTGATGTTTCTAAAATAACAAATGCAGTACAAATTATCCTATCAACCAGTGATTAGAAATATAAAATTTTGACATGCCTGAGGATGCTAATAAAAGGCACTGTTACAAATTTTGTTAATACCAAAAAATTGAACTATCAATAAAAAGTCACTAACAATGTAATTTTTACTCTCAAAGGATTTAGTACGTATTAGTTTTTTTAAAAGGGGGCATATAATAAAAATTTTTTTAATTTTCTCTGCCCAGATATTTTTTCCTGAAATGAAACAGAACAAATAAACTAATTTAAAATATCACACTACACAGGAGATAAAATTTATTAGACAAGAAAATCCAACCTTTCAAATTTTTTGCATCCGATGTCAAATTATTAAAGGAGATAAAATTTTTTACTGTCGGGGAAATATGAACAACTTTTTAAAAGGATGGCATTGTGAATATTACAAGAATGTTTCATACAAAATTTTATTTCTCGAAATTAAAAACATGTCCTTTTAAATCCCAAAAAAACAATCATCCAATCAACAAAAACACGGGGGTTTCCCTCCCCCCTTTTCCCCCCTTCTCCTTTATCTTTCTCCCTCACACTACATAACCTAAAATTTTTGAAAAAACCCCATTAAGGCATTTTTTATATGTAGATATTAGAATAGACCTTTAACCTTGTTTCACCACAGAACCATAGAGAAACACCCCCCTCCTGTAAGGGAAAAAGTTAACTACGGGATTACAATACACACGTTGGAAAAACCCTTTTTGTTTCATTACTAAACAAAAAAAGCCCCCTTTTTTTTCTTAGAAACAAAACCAACGTAAGGGGAAGCATTCATTTCTTGTCATTGTTTACGATGTGGGGTCGTTGGGGGGGACTTTCCAGGGGAAAAGGGTCACATTTGGTGGCCTGGGGATTTTTAACCCCAATTCTTACTTGTTGGAACTTTTTTGTCGAGTCTTCTCAAAAACGGACCGATTAGAATTTTTTTCCATCTTTTTAATTTCCCCCCCTTGGCGTCAGCATCTTAACGAAAGAACGCGAAAATTAGGGAAGAAATGGGAGACAAAAAAAAAAACAAATTTTGAAATGTTTCTTAATTAAAAAGAGGGTTGTCCTAAAAAACGTCATATGGAAAAAGGTTTTAAAATATTTTTTTATGACAAAGATTTTCTTTTTAAATACCGTCAATATGAATTTAATGATGCATTAAAAATATTGAAAGTTGTTTTTTTAAAAAAACCCCGTTTGAAGGTCGACTTTTCGAGAGCTCCGAAGTTCGAAATAGATATTGAGATGTTAAAAAGGGAATGTTAAAAAAGTCAAATTCAACTTTAACTAAATACTTTAAAAAAACCCCTAATATGCCCAACCTTTTTTTTTTCAAAAAAGCACTAATGAAAATGGTGATCTTTTATGGTAATTTTTCTAAAAATCCCTGTCGGTTAAATCGATTTTTTAATTTTTGTAGATAAACATAAAATTGATTTCTTGAATTTTTGTATTTTGGAAACTGTTTATTCTTTCCTTTTACATTTTTTTACATTTCACACTGAAACTAATTGTTTTTAGACTACTTTTTTTTATTAAATGGGATTTTTTCCATAAAAATGATATTCTGAAATTTTGAAATTTGCAATATATAATATTTTTGAATACGACCCGTTTTCCCTCAATTCAACCAGTTGTTAAAACTCATAGCATACCCGAATGATGGCATTTTGGAATGGAATGCATAGTGAATTTCTGAACACGGGGGCTTTTTTTGGTCGTGAAATTCAAAAATGCCCTAAAAAATACATAACCCCTCTTTCCCATTTAGTTATTTCTTTTTTTTTCCTTTCAACAGTTCATCTCATTCACCTATTTTCCCAAACTTTTCCCCTAGTTCTGTCTGTCTGCGTCTGTCATGTGGCTCCTGTCTATTTTCTGTCTCTGTGTGTCTGTCTCTCTTCTTCTGTCTATCTATGGGTCTCTTTCTCCCCCCTCCCCCCCCCCTCTCTCTCTCTCTCTCTCTCTCTCTCTCCTTTGACCCTTTTCCCCCAAACCCCTTTGACCCAACTCTCACTTCATTTCCTCTCTCACCCCCCCCATTTTTTTGTATCTTGGTCTTTTTACTTCCTTCAAGTCCTCTTCCTTCCCCTGACCATTCAATCTCGTTCTCTACTCTCACTGTTTTCCCCCTTTTCCCTCCTAGTTTCCATTTAGACTGGAAATCCAGACATAACATGGGGAAAACAACACAATGCATAAAAGGAATTTAAAAAGGGGGCCCACAAAAAGACCGGGGCACAGAACAGCATTGGGTGAGGCGGCCCCCAAAAACCAAAACGACAAAAGAGGGTGAGCTTTTTTTTGACGCATTTTTTTCATCTTGTCTGGCACTTCTCGTTTTTTTTCCCATCTCTCTCCCACTTTCCAGATCAAAGTGTCCATTATCTCAAATTATGTATCTATTTCCCTATCTACCTACAACCCCTATCGATAATATCCATTTTTATCCCCAAATATCATTTTATCTATCCGACAGGTTTTTTCGCCCTGCCCCCATCCATTGACAAATTTGAGAGGGCCCCTTTTAGTTTGTTAAAAAAATTTAACTTATTTTCTGTAACTCTTCTAAATTTAGTGGAAACACAATTCTTCAAATTATCTTTTCCCATGTTATCCGCAGGAAGTATTATTCCGAAGGACAACAGGGATAAGAGCCAAAATGTATTCCCTTTTTTATCCGAAAATAGTTTTTATTAAGGGGACATTTTTTTTTTCAAAATTTAAGTAGATATGACTTTGTGTAGGGACCACAAAATTTTTTGAAAATGTCACAAAACACTTTTCCCCAAAACGTCATCGCATTTTTTAACGGCTTTTGACGTAAAATAAATAAAAAAAATGAATAAATAAAAAAGTAAATAAAAATAAATAAATAAATAAATAAAAGTTTATCATTCAATGTATCACCTACTCATTTTCAGCTTTTTTGCTCAAAACCCTACTGTGACATTTCGTCTCTCCTTCCTCCCACCAAGTGCCCCCCCTCTCTCTCTCTTTCCCTCCCTTTTCTCTCTGCTCTTTCAACCTGTGCCACAAACCACCCTAGGCCTTTTTCACAACACCGGGACAAACCCATAAATTGCATTTCCCAACAAAAGAAACTAAAAACTGAGTCAAGGCGTAAACAAGGGTTTGAAGCTTGAAAACGTAAAAGCAAACAAAGCGTTGTGAATGGAGGTCCCTATCAATCTTTCTATACTTTTATCTACCTCTCTTTCATATATTTTGAATCTAGCTACCTATTTTTCAGAATCTTGTCTCTTTCCTCAAAACCCCCTAATTCCACTTTCCACCTCTCTCATCCCTGTCCCCTCCTTTCCCCCTCTCCCCCTCTTCTTCCTCCCTCCCCCCCCTCTTTTTCTCAACCGCCCCCCTTCCACCCCGGTCTCTATCACACCATCAGGACGTAATCGACAAGGCATCTCGAAAAAAAGACCGAGCGCTGAAACAACGTGGGCCGACCCCTTTCGTAAACAGAGCGAGGGGTGGTAAACGACGGGCGAGGGAGGGGGGGAGGGGGGATCGGCGTCTGGCGCCCCGGGGGCGGCGGCCGAAAACTAGCCGCCCCCGCCCCGCCCCGCCCCTTCCCCCGGCAGGCGGCGGAGCAGAAGGAGGGAGCGCGACGCCTAAAACTCGTTAAACGCTTTGGCGTCACGGGGGTGGCGAGCTCCGCGACCCCCGGGGGTCCCGGGGACGAGGAAAAGGGGGGGATTTTCGACGCTAAGAGGGGCATCCCGCCGCGTCGGGGGAACATTCTAGCGACCCGGGGTTTTGATATGTCTTTTTTTTTTTTTTTATGGTTTGGTACGGAGAATGCTGGGAGGTATTTAACAGACGAACCGGGACCGCCCTTATTAAAGTTCCCCGTGGGGTCTCCTCACTTTTAACTAGGGGGGTTGGGGTGAAGGGAAAGGGAACCCCCTAATCTCTTTTCCTTAAAATTTTTGAGCAAAAATGAAATTTTTTTTTCAAAAAATCCCGGGGAAAGGGAAAGGGAAAAAAAAAGAAAAAACTATTGCCCACTTTTCCTTCCTATCAAAAAAAAAACACAATTCAAGTATCGCTAAAGACTGCAAACCCAACGGAGAATATCACAATTACGAACGTTGCCCCCAGCGAAATAGAGACCCAACGCCTTGGCCCCTTTGTCCGGGGTGGGGACGCGCGCCATGCTGCCGCCCCCAGATCCGCCTGAAGACGTTGGGGTTCGCCAACGGCCGGCTGCCTCGCGCACTGCCGCCTTCATGGACGCCGTTATCTTACGAAGACCGAATAAATGAAAAAAAACAAAAAATTTAAATGAAAAAAATGTTTTTTTTTTTCCTTGGGCGGCCAGACTGGCACCCAAAGAAAACGCCATGACGTCACTCACTACTACACTTCCGGGGGCTTGACTTTCCCCAAAAGGTTTGGGCCCCGAGAGAGATATGGGAGGATATTCCCGGCCCACGATAGGTCGGCGCCGATTCACTACGCGAGGGGAAAAAACTGCCACCTCGCGGAAAAGCAGCACCATCGGGACTTGCTATATGTTAACGTCCAGAACCAAAAAATCAATCAATGTGGTTGGAGCCTGATTCCCCCTCCCGCGGGGAAGAACGCCACCCCCCGGTATAAAACAATTTTAAAAAACGGGACTCAGACCAAAGGGATGTCTCGTAATGTTAATAAATTAAAAATTAATCGATCCCCTAGTTTTCTTTTCTTCTTTTTCCTTCCCCTCAGCACCATCATTCCACCCCCCTGAAGGGTCTTCAACCTGTGCCCTTTACCCCAAAAAACAGGGGTTTTGGGCTCAAAATCCATTATTTTGAGACTACATTTTGGAAGGGGGAAAAAACACTGAATACTTAAAAAGAAATCAAAAAATTTAATGAAAAAAACTTCTTCATAAATTTTATTGTTCTTCTCTTAACTAAATTATAACAAAAAAAATAAATGCAAATATAAATGAAAATGTTATAATATTAATATACTTTATAAAAAGTACATTAGAAACGATGATGAAAAGATGGGGATTACTACGGTGTGATATTGATATGAAGAGGGAGAGGAGTATTTAAACTTCCAAAGGTATTAAACCATTACATCGAGTTTTATACGCTCCTTTTTCAAATTTTTTTTTAAATTAAACTTTTTTATTGAATCGTCCGAGGCAGTTGACATGTAGGATCGCCGGACTAACCACCCCCGGCGCGATTGATTTATCCGCCTGGGGGTACTGGATCAAATAGGATCAAAGTGAAATTACGATTCAATTTATTTTTAAAAAATATTCCCGAAAAAATTTAAACTAAAAAAAATTAAAAATAACAAGCATGATATAAATTTTAAAAGCTTTTAATTAAAAATCGAACGAAACTTTTTTAGAAGATTCTTGAAAATTAAAATTTAATCTTGGTTTGTAAAATTTCTGATTGGGCAAAAACCTGTATCATAGTAAAATATGTATCTTGAGTATCATTATCACGGTTGCAGCCAACAAATGACAACATTAAAATGGGGAGAAAAGAAAATTTTTTAAAAACCCCAAATAAAATTGGTTACATTTAGGGTATTCAGGAGTTAAAAAGCCAACATCTAAGATAGCACTAGTGTAAAAGTGAGAGATCCCCAAATATTCCCGACAAAAAATTTCCCAAACAACAAAACCACAAAAAAAAACACAAAAAATTATTTCGGTTCGTACGTACTAACGTTAGTGTAACTTAGAACACTTTAAAGGGTTTGTTTGTCAACAAAGGGGGAAAAAATTAAAACGTGGTAAACATGATTTTTTTTTGCACTTAGGGGTTGCAACTCCATTTCTCGTTTCTTGTTCTCGACTTCGGAAACTTGTTTTTTCACTAAATTGTAGGGGCCTTGTAGGTCCGGCAGTTGAAATCCCATTTAAAGCGCATGGGGCTGAAAACGCTCAACGAGTCGACGGGGTTGTCATGTGACGACGCGCATTTCCCCCGTGAGTGGGGGAAACCATCCGCCGGGGGTCCCAAAAAATTCACCACCACCACCAACAAAAAGCTATCACAAAAATAAGAACAACAATAATAAAAAAATAAAATAAAAATTTAAAAATAATAATAAAAAATTTTAAAATTTATTATTTTGCCCCATTTCGTGTCTTTGCCCCCCCGCTACCGTGTCCCCCTTTTTCCAGTTAAATTCCCTACGGTATAAGAGCGACATGGGGCGAACATGATGTTTCCTTTTACCCCCTAAAGTCCCCCTGCTTGAGATTTTCTTTTAAAAACAAAGGAGGGGCTAAAAAAAACAAACAAAAACATTATTCATAAACAAAAGCATTCTTTCTCACACATCTTTGAAACTGGGACGATTTTTTGGGGAAACTAAAAACATTTTTCCGTGACCGGGGAAAGGAACCTGGGAAACCCCAGCACGGGGGCTAGTATTTTCCCAGAGCCCTAGGGGGCATATTAATAATAATAAACAAAATATAATAATAAATCAGAATGAAAGTATTTCCTAATTTGTTTAAAAAAAATGGGTAAATAACGCCCTTCAGTAACCCGTTTAGCTAGTGTCAGTCCAAAACGCTGAGGGCAAAAAAGAAGTCTCAAGGGGGGGGGGGTGTGTGTGTGTGTGTGTGTGTGTGTGTGTGTGTGTGTGTGAAAAGTTTCACAAGGTAAATTAAACCCTGAAAAAAGCAAAATGCAATAAATTCAAGCAGAAATTAAGGAAAAGATTTTTCTTTCAAAAAAATTGCATGAACTTATTTAAAATTTAATTTTTAGAACAGATTTTTAAAAAAAAAAACATCATCAAATTGTCTTGTACTATTTTAATTTTAAAACGAAAAAGAAATTCCCCATAATGGGACGAGTAGTTTTTAACCTCCCTTTCCCCCAAAAAAACATTTCAGGAAAAAAATTGGGCCGTCTTGGAAAAAGGAAAAATTGCCTTTAACAAAAAAAAACAAAAAATTATATTTGCGGAACATTGTACATGACCTTATTTCAAGAAAATCTTTTAACAACAAATCTTTCTTCAATATTATAGTTTTAAGTCGCCCAAAATTTTTAAATTTTTAAAATTTAAATTTTAAAACTTTAATGAAAAAAAGGACCTTTAAAATTTTTTTTAGCTAACTCCACAAAGTTTAAAAAAATGGGGCCATGGTTTTAAAACAATTGAAAAAAAATTTTGAGGTTTTGAAAGTTCCCCAAAACAAAAATCCTTTCCCTACTCACAGAGGCCTGAGTTCCCTTAAAATTAAAAAAAAAAATTTTTGGGGAAATTCCCGACCGGGTTTTGGTTAGGGGTTGGCCCAATGAGCCCTCAAAACAATTTTTTTGGGGACCAGAACCCCAAAAAGAATTCTAGAGAAATAATTTTTACATAGGAAAAGATCTGAACACTTTTTATTACGAGGGCAAAAAATGAGATTTTCTATCGAAAAAACAAAGGATCCACAGTACTCTCTCAAATAAGTATTAAATTCCTCTTTTACTACTTAAATACGTAGTAAGAGGAAAGTAAATAAATTTTCTATTCACCCCCCCCCCCAGTTCTTTCATTTTATAAAAATTGATATAAAATTTTCTTAAAATCTTTCTTTATGAACACGGGAATATTTCAAATATTAAATGGGTGAAAAAGACTTTCAAATCTCAATATTTAAAAAAAAATATTGTTGGGGGAGACATTTCAATGTTTAAAAAGCACAGGAGAAAATAAATCAAAAAATATTTCTTAGTAAATTGGATCCCCCTCTAAAACAATGAGTAAATGCAAATTTTATAGAATTTAAAATAGTTTGAAAAATAGAGTCCATTTTTCAATTTTTTATTTTACTTCAAATCAAAACAAAGTAATTGGCATTTCCTTTTTCCCTCCAAAAAAATTATATTATGGTGGTCAAATCGACGCAGCGCCTCGACCGGGGGGTCCTAGGGGGAGTCCCGACGGCGGCAGGTTTTGACCCGGGCCCCGCTGGTCGAAATTTAGTCCTTTTGGGGGAAATTCTGCGGCCGGCTGCCCTGATCGGGAGTTTCCTGATTTTCCGATCAACACCAAACGAATGCGGGGCGACCCTACCGAACGCCACGGGCCGCGGGGTCTTTCCTTCTCTTGCCATCCTCCCCAACACACCACCCATGCCCATTTTCCAAATTCGGGGGACAGGTCAGGGGTTAGAGCTTGTCCGGGGGTGCCCCTGGTAAAAAGTCCCCGGTTGGGGGAACCCCCCAGCCGACGGGGGTCGGGCCGGATCTCCCAAACCAGCGGGGAAGATCACCGCCATTCCCGAAAAAACATTTCACTAACGGGACTAATGACCCGCAGCCTGCCCGGGAAAAACGAAAAAAACGATTCAATCTGAATACGAATCAAATATCAAAAGTTGGTCCGAAGCTGAGCGAATGCCAACCATCGGAAATGTGGAAAAAGCGCATTAATTTTTTTTTAAAAGGGCGCACCACCAAAAAAAGGGAACGTAGTCGGGAAACACCCCCAAAAGCTGCGCCGCCTGGTTGGGGCCCACATCGCCGACCTCACCCCCGCATGTGGGAGGGTTTGCTGCGCCAGCGGCGGCAGAAAAAGCCCTGGCAGGGCTCGGCGAGAAAGGGCGTGGGGCGAGCCATAAAAGCCAACGGGAAAACGGGAAGGGAAAAAAGCAAATCGGCAGTTAATGCGTGCCCATGAAATGCGGGACGGTGGGGAAAAGTTGTGCCTTTTGGGGTTTGGGGGGGTCGGAACTTTGACTCCCTTTTAGAACGTCTTTCGGGGTGATTGTTGATTCATTTTTGAGCGCCTTTTGTAAGTGATCCAAGCGGTGGGTTTTTTTTTCCACGAACGGGGTTCCCTTTCCCCTATGAGATGATGAGATGATGATGCCGGTTTATTGAGTTTTCGTTTCCGGGGGCCAACTGCTTCTGCATACCGTTAGTAGTATGTTTTTCCCCGGGGATGGCGGGGATCTTCCCCCCCCTGGATGGGAATCCGCGCCATTCCCCGGGGGTGGGGGTTTTTCCCCAACCAGGACTCTCCCCCAACGGGACCGCCCCCAGACAAGCTTTATAACTCCCGGTCCCCGAAAATGTGGTGGGGAGTGCATTTTTTGGGGGTGTGTGTGTGTGTGTGTGTGGTGTGTGTGGAGAGGATGGAAAGGAAGGAAAGGGAAAATCGGGGCGGTCCGTGCACGGTGGTACCCCGGCATTCCTTTGTTGGTCGGAGAAACCCGAACTACTGTAGAGCGCCGGGGGCCGGGTTTTCCTCCAACAGGGCAATTCGACCAAAAAAAGCGTGTCGAAAAACCTGCCGCCGTGGGGATGGGGAACAGGGCGTCCCCGGGCAGCGCCTGAATCAGTTGATGCACAGCCACCGCCCCGGAGAAAGTGATGGGTACCACAGTCGTTTCTGAAGGGAGACTAAGGGGGGGGCCTTTTTTTCCCCCCCACCAGGCGGTATTTAGTTTTGGTTTGCCCTGCCTTCCACTGAATCAAGGATTCCCCCTCTGATGTGTGCTAGACTCATTTATGAGAAAATCTTGGGGGATGTTTCGTTTTTTGCCTCTGTCCCCAAAAATTTGACTATTTATCTGAAAAAAAACTATGCCCTCAATAAACTGGGCAAAAAAAGGCATTTAGAAGGAAGGGGGAAAAGGTTTTACTGCAGATTTGATGGTCCTGCCATTTAATTTAAAATCTTTTAGGGGGGAATGCCCCCCAAAATTGAGCATTTTCACCATATGACTCACGTTATCAATAAGGACCAAAGGTTCAAAGGACATCGTTGTTTGTATAGGCCTTCCTCAGTCCCTTCCCCAAAACCAACATCCGCTTCAAAAAACTGCTCCGTCAAGGGTTTTTCCTTTTTTCCTTTTCTGGGAAACCCTGGGAAAAAAAAGCAAAATTGGGATTTTAAAAAAAATGGAAAATAATTTTTTCCTTTAAAAAAAGAGAATCTATTTAATTTCCCTGTGAAGCACACTTTATTTTTTGCAGAGGGTTTACATTTCCCTTTTCGGATTAATGTTTATATTCCCAAATCATCAGCCAACCAAGAGATAAACCGCAATTTTTGTGTTGTAATTTATTCAATTGTAGTGATTTTTAAGAAATAACCCTTTTTTGATTAGTTTAAATCACTATCCCAACAAATTTCAAAGAATTTTTAGAATATGTTTAATAAAAATCCAAAATATTAAAAAAATTTTAAAATTCAGATTTGAAATCCTATTCAAATTTTCCAAATTAAAATTGAAATAAAAAGGGAAAAAATTAAAATTTTTTCTCCCCTTGCTTTTGAAGAGAGAATGTAATCGGGGAAAGCGAAATTTGAAGCAATATAGCTGGGCCCTGATAACTATAAAATGGATAAAACCACTTTCACTATAGTAAATCTTTTCTAACATGTGGGTGCCCCAAAACCCTGTTTGAGGCCCTTTATAACGAAAAAACCATTGACGGAACGCGTCTTTCTGTCCGTTTGTCCGTGGTCTAAAGGGCCAGCGTCAAACGTTCAGCCGATTTTTTTCCCAAAATGATATTCCCCCATCGATCTGAACAACTCGAGGTTTTTCGAGATATTTTTTTTTCTGAGACCAAATCTAAAAAATTTTAAATGTTCTAAAATGGGATTAAATTTTTTCCCTAAATTTTGACGTAAAAAGGGAAGAAATTTTGAGAATGGGGTTTAAAATTTATTTCTTAAAAACCCCGATTTTTCGAAAAATTAAACCCTTTTCCCCCCGATTAATAAAAAAAGAAATTTTTTCCGGGGGATACATTCCCTTTGCAAACTTAAAATAAATATCCCCTTTTTAAAAAAATAAGTTTTCAAAAAACATTCCCCCATAAACAAAAATAAATTTCTTCCTCAACGTATTTTATTTTTATTCGGGGAAAAAAACGTTGCTAGTCCCCTTTTCGGGGAAAACTTTGGTTTTTAAAACTGCAAGGTTATCACTTAAAAATACAAAAATTGCGATAAAAGCCTCCGACATTACCAAAAATTTAGTCCATTAAAGGGCATGCCGTTCTAAGAAAGAATTATCCTCAAATCAGCAAAATCCATCAGACAGGCAGGCTGATATGATCTTGATTTCGGGGAAAAAAGTGTGAACGCTTACCCCGCCCCCCAATGCTAGCGATTCTTTGGGCCCCTAAAGATCTGATGAGAGCTATTTTGGTATGAAATGTCGAAGAAAATTGGATCGCAGTGTTGATGGATTCCCAAAACTTTTCCATCCTTTCAAGATTGAGGGATTCACCACTGGTCCATTCCACTAGGCTAGGGGTTCCCCCTGTTAAATTTCCCTCCAAAATTAAAATGATTCCAAAAAACCATCCACAGATGGGGGCGATCCCGATACTACTTTTTCCCCCCGGTTAATTGATTTAATTTTTCGGTTTTTTGGGCGCCCTCTTTTTCTTTGTCCCGTTATGTAGTGATGTTTTTTCCCGGAGTTGGCGGTGATCTTCCCCCCTGGATGGCGTTGGTGCCGACCCGGTCGGCTGTGGGTTCCCTTAACCAGAACTCCCACCGCGGGGGACCCCAGGGGAAACTCTCCCCCCCGACCCCGTTCCCGGGAATGTGATTGGTGCAGAGTGGTGTGAAGGGGGGGAAGGAAAAGGAATGGGAAAGGGCGACCGGCGGCCGTGGCCCCTTTGATTCGCCAATAAACTAGGCTGGGTTCCAAATGGATTTCCCCCCCTTTCAGGGGAAATTCAAATATTCCATCCCTTAAAGGAATAGCTAGGAACTGCCGGGCCCCCCTTCTATTCGCAGCTTCTTCCGCCGGGGGCCCCCCCCGGAGGGGCGGGGCCGGTGGCGGGAGCCTCGCCCAGGGGGGGGGGGGCCCCCCGCGAGGGTTAGGGGGTCCCCCTCGGGGGGCTTTGCGCCCCAAACCAAACCCCAGGCGGAGGGGGGGAACATGTGGCAGCGCCGGGGGTGGGGAAAGACCCCCCGCCCCCCGCCCCCCACACCGCCGTCCCCCCACCCCACCCCCCCGCGCCCAGTTCCCCCAGGTGGGGGAGAGCCCCCCCGCAGCGGCTTTTCGCGCGGGACCTGGCCCCACGTTGGGCGCCAATGGGGCGTCCCCGGGCCCTTTTAATGGCGGTTTTCAAATTGAGTAAATCATCAAATGAATGGGGGAAAGGAAAAAATAAAACTTTCAAAAAAGCCTTTCTTAGGGGCCGCCCAAACCCCCGTTCATCCCTGGAATTTTAACACCCCCCTCTCCAAAGTGCCGCAATATAAAGGGAAAAGTTTTTATGTAAAAAATTTTTTCAAAGATACCGCATTACTAAAATTTTTACATTTAAAGACATTCTGAACTAATTGGAACCATTTTTTTTTACATATTTTACATATTTTAGTATAAATTATATTTTCTTTTTATCTACAGCAATATTTTTACATTTTAAATATTTTGGTCAAAATGAACATTCCTTGTGATGTTCAAAAAATTTTATTTAAAAAAGTTAGTTACTAAATACTTAAAATACCAAAAGCCTTGAAACGCTGGGCAACGCTATTAATTGCCAAACTTATCTCCCCCCCCCCTACTTTTTGGAAATAGCGTAGTCGGGGTCAACGATAGGGGTGTGTATTGAAGAGAAGGAACCAACCACGTGCACTCGTGTTTTTTAGACCCCCCGCGTAACTGATTAAAAATAATCAGATCATTGACTTATCCCTTTTTTGGAGTTTGGGGGAGTATCCCCCCCCGCTTCTATCACAGGCTTCACGGTACTATTCCGAGCCCGGCCCCCAAACAACATTGTATATATTTAAGTATTATGTTTCGGGAAAAAACAGCGAATAATTGCGTCTGTGATTTTTATTCCCGCCTCTTGAATCCCTGTAAAGTTTTATCGGCAGTCCTGCCGAAAACGCTTGGGAAGATAATTTTAAACATTATGCAAATTTTTTCAAATTTCCATTTTTTTTTATTTTGAAAAAAGAAGTTCAAAATGTACATATTTTTTTTTATTACAAAAAGTCCGTTCCCCAATCAACCAAAAAAAAAAGCGCCCCGCCAAATCTGGCGGGGGGAAAACGAATAAAAAGGGTTCTTTTGGAAAGTCGGCCTTGACGTAGTTGTCTTAACGGGGAAGCGCATTTCATTTTTGATTGTTTTGGGGTTCCCGGCGTGTCAACAATTTTTCCAATTTGTTTCTTTGGGGGGTGGGGTGGCTCCCCGTTGATGGTGAGATTTGGTGCCAACCTACCGTCGGATAGCGGAATTCCCCGCAACATATCTCCCCCCAGCGAGGCACCACTCCCCCAGGGACAAGCTATAAACCCCTTTCCCCCTGGGGCCGTAGGCATTGGGGACCAAAAATTCCCCTCATCTTTTCTCGAAACTTTGTGCCTAATAAAATTTTAAAAAACCCAACCTGGAAAGGGGGTTAGTGTAAAATTGCTGAGAAAACCGGATAGGAAAGATTTTTGTAAAGGGTTTATCGGTCATAGGGTCTTTAACCCATCAGGGGGAGAATTATGCCAACCGGCTGCCTGATCTATTTTTCCGTGGTTTCTCCTATTAACATCAAAAATTTGGGCAACCTGGGCCATGGACGCGGGATTTTTTTCCCTTTCTTTTTCCCTTTGTCCTGTTCTCACCCCTTACTTAGACCCCTTTTCCACACATTCCACACATCCGGGAGGTTTTCCCACCCACTGGGGAATATCCCACCTCCGGGGAAAGTAAAAACACTTACGGAAATAATGATATATTACGACGACCCAAAAGAACCACAATAAAGCAGGGAGAAAAAGAAGTGTAAGAACACAAAAAAAACACAAAAATACTCAGCGAAATTGCTGGTCACTGCAGCCTCCCCCCAAAAAATAAATTTTGGGTTCCAGGGTGGAATTATCGACGGTGTTTCATCAAACAGACGGTGTCTGGGGGAGATTTCTAAGGGTGGTTTCTTCGTCCGGAGTGTTTCTGGGTTTTTTCCATTAATATCACCGGGAGGGGAGTCAGCATCAACCGTGTCACTGCACCCCGACCCGGATGTCCCAGGGGTTTAGTCCTGACGGCGGCAGGTTTTTTACACAGCCTTTTTAGCTAGGCTCTGGGGGAAAATTTTAGCGGCCGCGCCTGATCGTAGTTTTCCGTGGGTTTCTCCCATCAACATCAGACGAATGCCGGGCAGTACCCCCAACAAAAGGGCCACGGACCCCCCGATCCTCCTTCCCTTCCTTGTCCTATCCTCCCCCAAAAACCACACACACACTTACACCATACTCAAAACCATATTCCGGGGGACCGGTCTGGGGCAGATTTCCCCCTGGGGCGGCCCCCGGGGGGAGTCCGGGGGAAACCCCCCTAGCCGAGGTTGGGGCCCGGGTTTGCCTTCTGGGAAGATAAAACCCCGAGAAAAAAAATAAATAATTTCGGGGAAAAACCCCTTTATCCCGATTTCAAAAATTTAAAAAAAGTTAAATGACACAATGAAGACAAAAATTAAAAAGAATTTCAGTATTTGGAAATGTCAAATAAAATAAAAGATAAAACATAGAAAAACGGAAAATATAATTTCCATTTTAGAAATTTTTTTTTTATTTAAAAATTTAAAAAAAATAATGATTTTAATTTTTGTTACCAATTTTCCCTTTTTCCCTTTTAGTCTCGACACAATGGAAATTTTTAAAAAATTTTTTTTTTAAGATGCAGAATTTAATAAATTTAAA
>CAXIVR010000537.1:0-17521 GCA_964035755.1 Teleogryllus oceanicus
ATTCATTGTGTGGCATTCATCGGAGTTAAAAAGAGGCAATAATGTGCAGTTCTCGATTATATTGTGAGTGGATGTTATGGTAATGTCTCTGAAGATGTTTTAAAGTATTTGAAGATAAAAACAAAAGATTTTGCCCCAATCTTAATAGAAGATGGCAAGAAGGTCACCGAACTCTAAAAGACGTACTTATTAAAAAATTCTGAATGGCTTTCTGAGGATTTCGTGTGCCTACAGAGCAAATTGACTGAATCGCACGAAGACAAATCTCGAACAGGGCGACCTGTTCGTTCCTACGCACAGTGGTCTATTTTGCTCATTTACGGGGACATTTGTCTTGAAACCAAAGTTGTTGAATCCTCAATGTATCGATTCAGGAGTGTGAACAGAATCTTGAATTGTTCGAAAAAGTATGAATAGACCATATTCTATGAAGCGTAGAGCGATGAGGATTCATGAAACGAAGCGAAAGTCACAGAGCGCGCTCAGTCTTGTTTGGAGGTCGCTCGGTAGGCTGTGTTCGAGGTGTTCTAGTACGTGCGTGTTATATTCCTGTGAGACACTTTTTATCCCATCATGGAATCTGGTTCTTCAGATACGTTATATATTAATTTTAATACGTGTTTATCGTTTTAGAAGTATAAAATGTATTTTATTAAAAAACGGGGGGGGGGGAAATGAAGGTGTATAACTCGTAGTCGAAATTCATTGGAGTAGAACAAAAAAGGACCTCGTTGTAACATGACCATTTTTTTATATAATGTAGAGTATTTATCTACCTTTAAAACGAGACTAATTTTAATGTGCGGAGATTTGCGGAAATTGTGTTATTTAGTTTCGTTTGTCGGTAGGTGCGCGACTGGGAGTGACGCGTCTGGAACTGTTTGGATATCTTTCGCACGAAGGTCTTCTGTCTCGGGCAAATAAAACTCATGTGAGAAAGAAGGTAGTTGATTTGATAATGTCGAGAGTGCAGAATGTTACAGAAGACGGTATTATCAATAAAATTAGATTTTTTACTATCTCAATTGTAAATTGCTGGAAAGCAAGCGGAAAGCGGAAGGAAATATTTTTGAAAGAAAATAAAGACTGGTTAGAAGAAGAAATGATCTCTCTTCGACCTGATATACGACCACGAATATCCACGACACATTATCAAAGAGAATTTGACACGTTGAGTGCCAGAACAAAGAGAAGGCGCACAAGAAAATTAGAGGGCCACAGTCCTGAAGAACTAGCTTTTGCGACAGTCTTCAGAAAACAAGGCAAACGAAATGTTGCTCATGTCATAAAAAGGCTACAATTCCAAGCCCTCGTTCGTTGAGGACAATGAAAAAAATAAATATGCAAAAGAAAAATTTTGACCCTTACACTCCAGAAGAAGCCCTGGCTCTGATTATAGACGCCAAATTGAGTAAAGCACAATATATTCAGATAAGAAATGGTGCAAAAGAGAGAAATTGTGATATATATCCGGCCTACAACAAATTACTGAAAGTTAAATAGCAGTGATACCCCAAAGACATAGTTATTTCCGAGACAAAAGGCGAGGTTAAATTGCAAAGCCTACTTCACCACACAGCACATCGTTTATCCATAGCTCAACCCGAAGTTCTCAGCAGAGTTGTTAGTAAGCATGAAACTTCCTGTTTCGAAATTATTTACAAATGGGGTTTTGATGGAAGTTCCTGTCATTCAACTGTTTGTGGAACAGTATGGGTGGTTCAAAATGCCAGCGAGTGTCCACAAAATTCTAATTCACGGTGCTGACGTCATGGACACACTTTTGCTTCCTATAGAACAATTAAGCGAGGAAGCATTAGAAACAAGACATAAAGAATGTCGCTACTTTCGCGAGCAGAATACTTGCAAAAATAACAGGCAACGAAACATCGAAGACCTTCTCCATGCTCTCTTGATATCTTCTGATCCAGTGATATCTATTGCTACAGCCCGTCATCAATCTCTTAAAAGTCCTTACACATTCACCACAATTGTCACGAGTTCACCAGCATTCAGATGATTCATTCCAAAGCCAGAATGAAGAAGACTTGGAAGATACTTCAGGCAGTGATTTTGATATAGTATAAATCGTTTGGGTATGTATTTATCACTTATTTTCTTTCGTAAAATACAGGTTCTACTCTTTACAATTCGTTTAATTATAGAATATATGTATATCCTTGTTTGTACGCAATAATACGCAGAAAAAAGATTCGAATATATTTTGCATATTATAGAAGAGCAGTTAAGAGTGATAAAGGTTTCAAAATTATATACAATTAACAAAAAAACTATTATACAGTTGATTTCAGTTAAAAAAGAGCAATGTCCCCCTAAATATTGAAAATAGACCACTGTGCTACGGTGAGAAATCTGAGAGGTCCAAACGAAGAATCGCTGCAAAATTGTCCTTCGAAAACGACCATCAGGCAGATTTATTGCTGAAAGCTGCAAGTATGTCAGCTCGAGCTTCGAGGAAGAGATGTAGCTGTTGTTCTGGATCAAGTCACTGAAACTCCAACCAGACCATCTAAAATTTAAAAAAAATATGCAATTTCCAAAACAAGAAACTACCAGTTGCATTATCTGAAGAGGAGGCATTATGCTATTTGCTAGATAACAATTTCAGCAAGCAACAGTATATAAACACAAAGCTACTATCTAAAATCCACCATGCATATATTTAATGCAATTAATGGCTGCATAACAATGGACAGACTATAAGGGTTTCATCTGTTCTATATTTGACATTGATTTTTTTAATATAATAACAGGAAACAGATCTAGTCAAACCTGCCCAATTTGTGGCGCAAAACCTCTTGAAGTAAAGGATGCGACAGAATTTTACGCACCCGAAATTTTGCCGAAGTCTGGTACCTCACAATTTGGGGTAAGTCCCCTACATCTTTGGATTAAGCTTTTAATATGTTCTGCACATAGCTTATATAATTTATTTAAAAGTATGGCAAGTCAGAGGTGATGTAAATTAAAGTTTATTGCTAAGACGGAAAAAGCAATTCAAAAATTGTTTGGGAAAAATTCATCTTCATGTGGATAAGGTGAAAGATAATGGTTGCGGCTCGTCTAATGAAAATACTACACGACGCGTCTTCTCGGAACCTGCAGTTTTTTCACGAATTACTGCTGTTAATGAAACCTAATTCAGAGATTTTGGATTATCCTGGTAGCCATGTTATGTCAATACAGTATTAACCCTGAATTATTTCGCAAGTATTGTTTGGAGACTTCTAAAGTATACCGGAAACTCTATGATTGGTTTCCGAAGCCTGTAAATGTTCATAAAGCATTGTTCATGAAAATAGATACTTCAGTATAGTATTCTGCCATTTCGATGCCTGGGAGAAACCTTCAAAATCCAGAAATAGATTGTACAGAAAGGACAACTCACACAAGGAAAGACAGCAGAATTCTAACATAAGACATTTTCAACCCAGCTTGGAAACATCGATCCCATCATTTCGATTTCTAGGCTCCATAAAAAAAGTTCATAATAAAAAGAAAAAGGAATTTTCCATTGAAGTAATTAAAATGCTTTTTTTCCCCTGCACCAGAATAAAGTTCACATGAAGCAATTGAGTAAATATCTATCTTGTTGAAGTATTGGATGAGGATGCTTTGGAATAAATTCTTTCTAGTGATGAGAGTGAACATTACTTCATATTAATAATATGAATGATGTATATTGCTTGCACAACAATATGAACTCTTGTTAAATGAAAATAGATGAATAATTTCATAATAAGTTTTCATACGAATTTTTAATTTCTATCTTTTCCTATCTAAAGATAGTACGTATACATGAGCCGCCATGTTGAAATTATGCAACACGTAATATGGTAAATGTATTATATTCTGAAGGTCTATATATGTACCAAATTTCAGGCGATTTACTCTTCACATAAGAGTTATAACTTTTGGCCAAGGAGAGAGCGCTTTCATCCCATAGTGCAGCGCGAGACATGGCTGTTATTGAGCATTGCCTGGCGTTGCCAGTTTTCAGTGCTAGTTTTTAATAAACTGAATTTATGTCGAGGTGGATATTTACAAAAGCGACGTCCGTAAGAGATAGAAATCATGGATAACCCTAGAACATACAGGTAAGTTTTTGTTAAAAGTAGCTTCAAGCATTACTCAACGACGGCTGCTGCAAGGTGGTTTTAGACACAACGGCGGGAAAAGATAAAATATAGAAATAAATACATAAATAAGTTGAACTTGAATTCAAAATGATAGTTTTGTGAGTCATTTTTTTTTCTTCAAACATGTTGGTGTCTTGAAGTTGATAAAAATTTGCTTAAATATAATAATTACGAGATTAAAAGAAAAAAAAGATCTGAAACTAAACATAAAAATTACCTCCCACCCACCTTGAGATAGTTTACTTTCAATTTATCTTCTATATTCGAACAGTCACCCGACATGTTTTCCAGTTTTAATGCCCTTTCCCGATTTTCCTTTTCGTCAAAGCAATTACGGATGTTTAAAAACGGTAGAAGAATGTAACTGAAATTTCTCAATAAAACCTCAACACCTATATTTATATTTTACTGTACGTGTATTTGCTCGCATATAAGGTTGATAAATCGTCTTTGCAGGGCTGTAAACCGGGGTCGACGAGGTCTATCGACAAAGGAACACAGTTGGTTGGCTCAGTGATTAGTGCTAGTACCCGTTAACAGCGTATCCGTTGTTGCGCCAGTCAGGTTGTTTGTGGTTCTTGGTATTTGTAACCGAAGTTATAGTCTTCTAAATTTTTTCTTCGTAAGTGCCGCCTGTTGTCCACTTTATAATGCCTATTCCTGCCTATTTTTAAAGGTTTTTAATGTCTATTTTCTTGCTTATTTTCGACGTTTTAGGGCTACATGTTAAAGCTCTACTTATAACACTAGAGGATGTTCATCTGCGCTTTGTTAAGATAGTTTTCCTTTGCTGTTTTAAAATTCGTAAATTAGATTTATTGTTGGGTTTGTTTGAGAAGCTGGTGGCTTAAAGGAAATTCTACTTATTTGAGTTCCTTCTAAATATTTGTTTTAGAAATTTACGACTAAGGGTTTTTAATTTATTGTAATTGACAATTACAATAAATTGTTCAATAAGAAAGTAATAAAAATTATTGTTTTTAGTATTTGGGAAATATTTTTTAAAAACGTACACAATGTATTTGGCAAAACAAAAACCCAATGTATTATGCTACTTATTTAGGAAGTAGAGTATTTTGGCGAATTATTTAAGTACTAAATGTAATATATTTTGTCCGACCCTGGTCTTTACAAAGTAAAGTGAGGAAGGAAGCTGAAAATGAAGCCTTGAAATAGAAGCAGGCAATTAATAGATTCCCAGGCGAGACGAAATATTGAGGTTAAAAAATATGGTTTGTAAAAGGTTAATTCCAAATCTAACTTGTCTTGTCAATAGTAAGGAAGATCATAAAACGAATTTATTTTCCTCCAAATCGCATGATTTTCAAAAATGCTTGAATTGGGAAAACCCTTTTTTTTAATTATCTTTTTGGAAAGTGAAGCTTCATTGGGATAGATGTTAGATGCGGTTGGGTATAGTGTAGAATTGGCTGGGGATATTGGTAATGAATGGAACTGTGGGGTATTTAATTATTTTTGAAACTGTTACTTGAAAGAAACTATGGGGCTTTTTTAAATTTTTGGGAAAGGGGTCTGTTTTTAAAAGATATCGATTTTGAAGTTCTCCAATCATTAAGCAGACAGGGACACACATCGGTCGGATAAGGTTTGTAAAGATCTGTCGCATTGTTTGAAGAAATTTATTGAAATGAATAATTTTAGTTGGAGGTTGTTTATTTTGGGGGTGAGATTTTGTTTTTATGGAAATTTAATTGAACTTCATAAAAGATGCCCAATTATTTGACATTTTTAAAAGGAGGAGACCAAGGCATTAACGAGAAACTTATTTTTGGGGGGGGAAAGCCTTTGTGAGGTTAGATTTTTTCATTTGATTCTGAGGTTAATTTTCCATTTAATGTAACATTCATGCATTTTCTGTAGATGCCTTTGTATCTTGTTCATTAGGTTTCTTAATAATTGGGTCCACACTGCTACTCGTCAGCGATTGGCCGATGTTGGTATTGGATTCTACTGAAATGTTGAGTTACGAAATTGGGTTTGAGAGTGGGAAGTGATAAGGAGATTCTTGAGGAGGCGTGCTGAATATATCTAGAGTTTGATGAGCGATTGCGAACAGCAACCAAAACTTTGTTTGATAGAAAAATGCGTAGTTTGGAGTGCAGTACGGGGGTGCGTATTATTTTAACTGCGTATGAGGCCGATGTCCAGACTTTGTTAGATTAGACCAAAGGGACTTTGTTGTTTTCTAAAAGCTTATGGATGATGAATTAATTGACTCTTTAAAAATTGATGAGTCTGAAATGGTGTTGATGAATCCAAATTTACGATGATGTTTTTAAAATTTTAAAGATAATTTTATCTAGGGAGGATGTAACTTTAGGATTATTAAGATTTGTGTTGGATTGAAGTATCGAAATTGAGGAGATAGTTCGGACTGTAACTTTAGGATTATTAAGATTTGTGTTGGATTGAAGTATCGAAATTGTATGAAATAACTTCCAGTTGGAAGTGCTGTAGCTTAATGTAAAATTCGAGTTGTATATGTTTATGAATACTGTTTAACGGAATATTTTATCGTACAGGTGATTCCGCGACAATCACCGGTATTGGTCAATTTTTTTGAACAGTGTGATGACAATAGGGAGGGATGTTGTGACTTTGTCTTCATGTTATTCCTTTTGGATGATGTAGACGTGAAAGTTCTTAAATGTTACAGCGAATTTCTTGTTCCGCGGACCTTCGCGTGATTGTTGTTCGAATAAAGTATTCTAATTCGAATAAAGTTGAAATAAGTGTTTCGTAGCCCATAACGTTTAACTTAATTTTTAGTTTGGAATTGTAGTCAGCGGTGAAGTATGGAGTTTCTTTTTATTTTCGTAATCATCTCTGCTACATTTAAGATGAATTTCACGTAGGCTTTGGAATTGTTTAAATTTTTAAGTTGCCGTGGGGCTTACACTATATGTAATAATGAATGAATATATAATTAATAAAACCTATTGCCACGGTCCTCCGATTTTCTAGCGATAGAAATTTGTTTTAAAGTGGTTCTGAAAATTGAATATTTAGGACTTTGGGTTTTTGAAATGGTTCTGTGGGATTAGTCGGCACGACTTTTAACTGAAGTTTCCTTGAACACTATTTCGCTTCCGATGGGAGATGCATTCTGTGCGTCGTTTGATAGGTAGGCTGCTAACGTTTTGCGGGGCCTCCTGAAGCAAAGTCAATGTACGAAAGGTTTTTACTTTGGGGTATGTAGCCGTGTAGAAACTGCAGGTTGAAATGGCCGTTGTGTTGAATTCCCAAGGTGTTGATGGCTTCCAACCTGAATGGCAGAACTTGCGTGCATGGCGCGCTCTGGGTTGTAAAGGAGAGTCGTTTATTCCCTACAGCTTGGCAGAGGCCGAAGTCTGCCGAGACAGGTGGCTTCACTTTGAAGTGTTGACACCTGAAATGGTATTACGGAAGCACTACAGAAAACCTCACTAAATTAAGACGCACTATATACACACACACACACACACACACACACACACACACACACTAATAGTGTGGATAGACTGCGAGAGTTGAGTGAGAAGTGCTTACAGTATGGCGATATATCCTAACCCTGCGCGACACGGAGTTACACTAGGGGGAAACTGTTGCCAATGGAAGCTGGAAGCGAAGGGCGTAAAAGATATCGAGAAACCTTCCGAAGGAAACGTGATGTGAATGTTGGATGAACCGTGAAAGTTTGAAAACTCGTAACTTAAAAAACGAATAAGAACTGAAAAAGAGTTTAATTACTATGTGTAGTATAAAATTGCTAAGAAAGTATAGAGTTAGGACTCGATAAGTCATTCTTGGACGCAACAATTTTTTCTCTCCAAAACGATAAGCCCAGCCACTCGGCTATTGGAAAAGTAACTGTACTCGATAGAGAATTTCATGTGCGCACGTCCATAAACGTAAAATTCAATGGAAGTATTTCACACTATTTTCGGAAGTTCTTTTCAGATCTGATTATGCTAATTAATCTAATTAGACGTCAGGCTAACTGCAGTTCATTTAATTAAATGAAAATAAAATCACAAAAGTTAATACCAAATAAGTTAAAATAATAAAAAGTTAGAACCAATAAACTGTTTCTTTAAACAGTTTGGGCCTACTGTTCATAGGCACCAAGGTTCCATATTATTGTAAAACTTTTTTCAATGACATACCTTTCATGTACGCCGGCGTCTTGTACTATACTGGACCTTGTTCCATTACGTAAGGTGTGAAATTTTTTTGTATATCGGGTAGTTATTTTTTTTTTTTTTTTTTTTTTTTTTTTTTTTGTGGAGATCACTGTACACAAAAGGTCCTTTATGTTGAAGTTAGTGTTGTGTATTTAAAAGGCATTTGTCGTTTAATTTTGTGGTTCTACAGAACGCCTTTTTTTATTTTGTGCATAGTTTTGGTGGCAGCAACATATGCATTACTTTGTTGATGCTTGAAATCAGGAAACTAAATGAAAATGATTTACCTTCATGAGAAAAGACATTAGAAGCAGTTTTGCACACAGGATTTTTGCCTGTACTTTTCTCCTTAACCTCACCTCCGACTCTACAAATAACGGCTATTTTATTGATTCGCATTTGTAGTTTCCATATATGAACATTTTTGAGTTTACTGTAACTACCACTGTTCATATTTACATAAATATCCCGCACTTCACACACTGCAGTAGTATTTTCATGAAATGAAACTGGCATATGGTAGAAGTATAATCTACGCACTTTCTTTGAGCTTTATTTATTTATTTATTTATTTATTTTACGTCAAAAAAACAGTTAAAAACTGCGTATGACGTGCTATGGGGAAAAGTGAAATGTGTGCACATCTTCAAAATTCTGTGATCCCTACACTAAGTCATATACTACTTCAATTTTGAATTTTGAAAAGGAGAAAGAGATTAGGTTAAAGAGATTAGCCACTGTTGCCGGATCGTTCACATTTATATCCTTATATTTTAAAACAACATTCTCTACGAGTTTTCTATTGCTCTACCACTCAAAACAACCTTCCACTGCGCATGCCCGAACGTGGCCTCTCCCTCCAAAGCTCCTATTTCCCCGCCTGCCTGCGCTCTTTGTCACATATCTCTCTATCTCTCTCTTTATCTTTCTCTCGTGGGTCGCGCGGTAATTCAACACTGCGAGTTTGATGATATCAAACTGATGAGTGAGAAGGATCAAACGGAAGGAAGCTTACGTGTTTCTACAGTAGGGGCTGTCCAAACGATCAACAGAAAATGAACCGTGTCTTGAAGAGTTTCGGTCTCCAGTCCCTGTTTGACCGTGGCTAGTGAGCAGTGACAGTGTGTTTTACACAATAGCTGCTGTTATTCACAAAAACCCAATTATTACAAATAATTCAAAGAATATCCACTGAAAATCGATAGGTCGTTGATGAAATAATCATTGAACACGGCCACATTCCTCTCCGTCTTCACCTGTCCCATCCAGATCTAAATCCAATAGAACTTGTTTGTGGATTTATAAAAGGGCTTGAGGCAGAAGAAACAATTGGCGCATCCTTAAAAGAAAAGGAAACGTTTTGCAGAGAAGCGTTTGCACAATACAGTGCTGAACAATGGAAGAAATACTGCGAGCATGTGTAGGAATAGAGGTGATAATAATTCACAATGTGATGGACCAACAAACGATGTATTCATTTCTTTGACACTCCTGGGAGTGCGAGTTGCTCTTTTGACGAAGAAGGCAGTGATGACGAGTGACGGTCAGCGCTATCGCTTCGTCTTGCAGTCGCCTCTCCTTGTCGCCTATGCGCTTCCTTATCGCCGAGAGGGGAAATCTCAGATGCCACAGGGTGGCCGCCATGATAGTTTTTTTGCGAGCGGTTCAGCTATAGTAGATTTGGTAGTATTTTTTATTATATTCCATATTGCTTTTGTTTTATTATTTGAGTTCAAAGTATCCTGATCGTTTTTCATGATTTTAGCCTGCCTTATGACTTTTCGTAACAATGTTTTGTATTTTTTAAAGTAGATAAGGAATTCTTGAGATACGTCATGACGTTTAGAAATGAAAGAAAGAATTCGCTTGTTTTTACAAGATGTCCTAATCCCTTGTGTTATCCAAGAATTGCTTTTCCGTGAAATATTTAATTTTCGTTTTTGAAGAGGAAAACAAGTGTTAAAATGAAATGAAAGAGTTGAAAAAAAAATAATTATATTTGTCGTTTGTATCAACAGTATTATAAACCGCTTCCCATGACTCCTGCATCAAGTAATCAATGAATAATTTAATTTTACTTTTAGTAAACAATCTAGTCATACGTGTATTATTTATTGTGTCAGTGATCGCATTTCTTATAATGGTAAGAATTTGTGCATCGGGTCACTGTATCCTAAATCTTTTGTTTCAACTTCATATCGAGTAGTAGTTTTGTTAATTATAATTTGATCAATTGCCTTCATCGAATGTTGTGTGATCCGTGTAGGTATATTAATTGTAATGTCTAAATTGAATGAATTAATTTAATTGAGAAACTTTTCTTTCTCGCAAGATTCGACCAGAAAACCAATGTTAAAATCTCCACATACAACAATGGATTCAAAAGAGCGATTTCTGACTTTGTTGAGTGTTATCTCCGGGTTTTCTAAGAACAAAATATAATCTGCAGTTCTCTTTGTTGGAGGTCTGTAAATGCAAAGTATTATCACTTTTAGTGAAGTAAGATGTACAACAGAAATTTCGAAAATAGTTTCAATGGAATACACATTTAATTCCGCCAAGGGGATAGAAGCAATATTATTTCTAACGTAAATACAGGAACCCCCATACGTAGGACCTTTAAGGGATTTTTCTCTCTCTGCAATAAAAGCCTGCAGAGGTAAAAGTTTGGAATTTGGAAAATGCTAAGTTCATTAGAGATAACAATGTTCTGTAAAGCAAAGAACGTCCGTTTAATTTAGATCGCTCTGTAGAGCTGCCTCGATAAACTCAGTTTTATTTGAAAGGGATTGAACATTATGGTGAAGAATGTTTATTTTTTGCAAGTACCTACACGAATGTTTTTCTGCTGCATCTGACTGTAGTTGCTATATATTTACTCCATTTTTACCTCGAGTGCGTGGTCGAAGGTTGTAGTGTGTCCCGGCAGTGACAGGTTGTGAGGAAGATGGGGCATCAGATGTAGACGAATTGGTAGTGGGAATGGGAGAAACGGGAGTAGGTTCAGAGGAAGAGGCAACAGGGTTCGAAATAAGGGTGGGGGGTGGAGAACGTAAGGAAGGTGAAAGGGATGGATTTTTGGCAGGAGACTGCGTAGGACTGGAGTTGATGATGTATTGTGCAAGCTTGTTACCGACTGCAAGTTTTCCAGCAAGGTTTCACGGATATTGATTCAGTAGATTCAGAGATTATCGCGCTGAAAGTCAACACACTTGTCTTTATATATTAGTATAGATATACTTATAGAATATAGATATCGAAGATATTTATATAGAAGTTTAGTAAAAATATAATAGATCTAGATAGATACAGATCGAGATACCAATACTTTCAATAATATGCCACATTGAAAAACTAACTCTTTTTTATATTTTTTATCTCGTATTTATAAACAATCGTGTGTGTAAACTCAGGAAGAGTTTATATGGACTCAAACAATCTCCATGAACCTGGGACAAAACTTTCAGAGACGTGCTGATTGACTACGGCATGACTGAAAGTGCGGCAGAACCTTGTCTCTTTTATCGTCAGACGCGTCAGTCCAAGTTGGTAATAATCCTGCACATCGACGATGGGCTGGTTGCTGACACAAGCCAAAAGGAGATCGTCGAGTTGTTGCGGATGCTACAAGCCAATTTTAAAATCACGGTGGCACCAGCTGGACACTTCCTGAACATCCGGATCAGTCGTCAGGAAGATGGTTCAGTCGTTATGGATCAAGGCTCTTACACAGAATCCGTGCTTCTTCGCCTTGGCATGGCTGACGCAAACAAAGCTTCTACACCAATCGCATCTTATCCGGACAAGGAGGAGGCAGATGCAGATTCTACAACAGCCCCGCGAGGCTGTTGGATGCCTGATGTACTTGGTTGTAGCTACCAGGCCAGATCTTACATTTGCTATCAATTACGTTTCCCAGTTTCTCGAGTCCTAGCGAGAAACACGGGATCATGATGAAACATATAATGACGTATAATGATTCCTGAAATGCACGACTCACCTGGTCATCAAGTGCAGCGCAACCGAACACCACGGAGAACTGGAGGCCTACAATGATGCGGATTTCGCGAATGACCTAGAGACAAAACGATCTGTGAGCGGACTACTCCTCAAGTACGGGTGAGGAGACATCACCTGGGCTAGCAGAAAGCAGCAGAGCGTCTCACTTTCTACTACGGAGGCAGATTATGTTGCCGCTAGCGAGGCGGCAAGAGAGGCAGCTTGGCTGGAACGTCTTTTTCAAGAGATTGCTCTATTGAAGAAGGTTCCCCACTCTTGGTCGACAGCGCTAGTGCGGTCAAACATGCCAAGAACCCCGAATTTCATGGACAATCTAAACATATAGATGTTCGACACCACTACATGTGAGAACGAATTCAGCAAGTGCATCTGTATATCGAACATGTGGCGGGAGGCCGTCAAATAGCGGACATTCTAACGAAACCTATTCCTCGAGAACGTTTCGAGAAACTTCTAATCTTGTGGGAATGGTAACAAACAAATTGTAAATTATTCTGATTTGGAAGAAACTAACTTAAGTTTTAGGGTGGTGTTCAAGGAAAAACCTTCCTTTAGTTTCTTGGGTTCTCTCGAAAATGTCTGTTGCCATGTTAACTTATTATATATCCGGTTTGTCTTTTCTACCCATCGAACGTTCTTGACTGTAATAAACCATATTAACAGAAGCAGTGCTTCGTGTTTTATCCACTGACTTTAATAAATTTAAAAGATGTATCAGCAAAATAGTTTTTATATTTGTTAAATACTTCAAGTATTATAAAAATATTTTAATGGTGGTCGGTGGCGTTCAAAACAGTGACGTCCCTGATTTGGGCTGCTTCATTGTCCCCATTAGAGCAGATCATGGCAACCGCCAGGAAACATGACGTTATTTTCCCACGAGCGATAATGTAATAAATTATATATTAAAATGTACCTTAAAACTAGGAGAATCAAATTAGCTTGTTAAGATCCAATACACTAGTTACATGAAATAGCGGTTTTCAACAAAAACATTGAAACTTTCGAAAAACAAACAATTACAAGTACCCGCATTCACGACTCCTCTGAAAGTGTTTGACAGGCCGACTTGTGAATTTCTCGCGCAAGTTTTCTTGATTCACGAGCTCACATAGGCCTCAGCCAGCGCTTAATAGCACGGCCCATTGAGATACTTAGGTACGACTCGGAACGGTACGTGCCAACTTACAATGCTGGCAAAAACCGCATGTACTTTCAAAACAGTCGTAACATTTCTCATGGCACGCTTTGGCGCGTTAAAAGCGCCCACAATTGGTGCTCCTATTTAAGCTGTGACGTAGCCAGAGACCTCCTCTCCCCGCACCCCGCGCTGTGAAATACCAAGAAAACTTGCGGGTATAGTAGTAAGTACCACGTTTGGCCACCCTAACAATCCCTTATCAGTTAGAAACTGAACGTCTCCGTTTGATCTGTTGATCATTTTGAACAACTTTCCCGTCCTCTCAAAAGTAGAATGGGATTCCTCGTGAGCAAACAAAGTCTTTCGGCGTCAATGAAAAAGTCAAAAATCTTTACTGGGATCGTCTTCCTTTTTCATTTCGATTTTTAACACAACTTCTGCTTCCTCGGAAAGACAAATCCTGACCATGCCTTCGTGTTGTTGAGGTTTGTAAGTTATCCAACTTGATTGAGATCGGTGCCTGGAGAATTAAAAAACAAAACAATGATGTAAATGGCAGAAAATGCAAAAATGGGCATAAGCTAAAACAGAGAAAAGAGGCAAAATGAAAATTTAGTAAAAAACTCCAGAAATACAATTAAGTGATTCCAATTGTTACATGTTATAAAATAATAACAGTAACAAAACGTTACTTTGTCAAACTTCCTGTGTCTGATAACTAGTGTAATAAAATGAATAATTTTCTTTTTATGAACCTTTATAACTTACGAATGCGTGTAAATATTTAATAATATTTTTTCAATTTGTTGTCTAAATATAAATTTGTATTTTATTGTCATTAGTTTTAATATTCTATTATTTATAACTGTTTTGTTATTTAAGGTCACGTTAACATCGACCACTATTGGAGTTAACGTTATGGTAACTGTGAAGATGAAATGATATGGTGATGATAAGGAGTGAGGGAAGAACACAAATATGACCATGCACGAGGCGGACATTTGTTCCTTTATTTCACTTCTTTTCAGTTAATCATTATTAACTTCTGTTCCGCCCCTCGTCCAAGTGAAAACCCTAGCTACGTCCATGGCTTTACAGCCATGTCACATTCCGGATTCAAAAAACAATAAGAAACGTATTTTCAGTTTCGGGGAAAGAAAGTATGAATGGAGTAAGCACAGAAGATAGGACATCGGCAATTGTTTATATGTATGCGAGGGGGGTATGTTCTTTATAGCGTTCTGGTCTTAATACGTTTTACAAGATTCCTAGAATTGTTGCTAAATATCTTAATCTTGAACATCCAGAGAAATACAGAGGTCATTCTTTGCGTCACACTTCTGCATTTCTCCTAGAAGATATTTTAACTCACAACACTATGGTACGGATTGGCAAAAAAGCGGACAAAAATAGTTTTACGCAATAAAATGAAATGATTTTAACATAGAACTCTATTTTCAATGTTTATTTGAAGTTAATTTGCTTTTAAAGTGGTTCACACTTCTTACTGCGAATTGTTATGCACCTTCAGTGTCAGTAGTGTTGACTTCTTCAGGATTGTCTTACTCTTCCTCTGCATTTTCGTCTCCTCGTTTTTCTTCGGTTATATTTTCATGAAAACTTCTAATGAAAATTGTCCTCTGAACAGAGACAAAATTTCATTCATATTATTGTGAAATTTAGGACGGAAGTACCTGGGAAGTGAAGCGCTTAGCTATCGAACATATTCCAAAACGGTGCCAACTTGTAATATTTTCAATGGTCGGTTATCGTGTTCTTTTCATCAAATCTAAAACTAAAAATCTGTCTCTACCAATAGTGAGCTCCGCGTATTGCTTTCCCAAGCAAATCTGACACAAATAATGCACTTAAACATTGTTGTCTTGATATACACCCATAATTAGTACTCCATTAATAAAGACATAAACCTCGATTTCATTCGTCCTTCCAATATTCCTTCGCACATTTTCTTCATTTGTATGTCACAATTATCTGAGTTCTTGATTGAATAAAAGACTTTTTGAACGCTTCTTGCAAATTATGAGTTTTACACCCAGGAGTAACCTCAGAAGAAACTAAAACAATATTGACAATGTGCGTTTCAGTAGTGCCTCAGCGGAACTGATAGAAGTTTTCTTCCGAAATTTAGCAATCATTTCAGTGAAAGAATTGTTTACTGTACTATTCGCCGTAATTTAATTGTATTCTGTATCCTCTTCACCTGCAAATACTTCTAAAATATCTTCACTCTCTTCATGTAATGACCAAGGCTTCAGTAATTCTATTTCCGATTCAGCCAACCTTCCTGACATCTTGGGTGAATAAATGTCTGAAAAATAGTCTTACTCCTACCGTCAATTCTGTTCAGGACGTGTATACTACAAATGTATGAAAGTTGACAACATAGCCAACGCAAAAACCATATCCAACATAAAATGTTCCTGCATACACGAAAGAGGAAATAAAATATACCCACAATGGAAAAACTATGTCTTTTACGAAGGGGGTACCAAACCCGCACTAGAAAAATGCAGATTTAAAAAAGATTCATGTGCTATACATTATGGAGAATTAATGTAATTGTTGAGGCAGCCTCTGTATGAGGAAAGAAAATATATCTTCTGTCATTGCTACGGAAAATGAAGAGTGAAACTGCTTCAACAATTACATCAATTCTCAATCATGTAGAGCACATGAATCAAGTGAGCTGAAATGTATATCAAGGTGGTGGGCTCCTTGAGTGTTCCCTTCATTGTTTTAGGATTAAGTCAAATTTGTTCATGAAATGTGCTAGCACAAACTGTTCTTGTTTTGCGCCACAATCTCATTTATTTTCTCTAGTTTTTTGAAGGAGCTTACTGCGATTCACTAAAAAATTCATTTTTCAATTATACTGCACATGCAACACTAGGACGATAGTCCCACAGACCTTTCATTGATACCAACAGCTAGCGAGCGCATGCCTTGGTGTAATCATGCGTACAAGCAATCGGATAGATGAAAGAGTTCCTGTTCGATACCTTTACCGGACCTTTACCTTAGCTTCAGATTTATTATGTAAAACTACAACTTATCAATCTTTCTGAAATTATGATGTTTGTCACTTTCATTACTATTTATATATTTTATTACTAATATAGTTACAAAGAAAATCAGTAGTCACACTATAATTTTATTGACACTTTCTGTATTTTATACTGTAAGATATCCTTTTGTATTTGCCTTTACCTAATGATTCATGTGGTAATTTTCCATGTTTTTATTGAGATTATGTATTGTACATGTCATCAAGTACTACCTGTTGTTATGCAATTGTAACGCATATGTACTATATTTTCCCTTCTGATCGCCCCGTATCCTTTTCATTATCATTTCTTTATTATCTTCTTGTCCACCTCCATTTTTCTTCTCTTCCCTTTCTTTTGTTTTTCACTCTCAGCCCTCATATTCTTCCTCTCAATATTTCGGCCTTAAGCCGCCATCCTCATTAAGTTCTTTTCCGGATTTACTCAATCGCTTAGCGTATGCCGGGATGGTCCCTAGTACTGCATCCCAGACGTAAATATAAAATACCCCCCCTTTTGTGTATTGTTCACAGTTGAGGCATGTCGGGTAATGACAACTGACATTTCGGGTGACTTTTGAATTATTGATTCAAAGTGGAATAAGTGGGAGCTCTTTTTATCTTAATTTTTAGAATGTTCCTTGCATCATGTCTTTCCATTTTGCAAACTTTCAAAATAAACAAAAATTACATAAATTAATTTGGCTCATATAGATAAATTGATGTAGATGGTAGTCACAAATTCATTTTTATCTTATGCGCCATGACAGTCAGTTAATATTAATTACATCCGAACGCCTCAACTGTAATTTTTAAAATTGTAAATTAATTAAAGTGGTTAGGTGGAAGAGCAGGCCTTAATGCCTGAGCCTGCCACAAATAAACACAATTTTATTATTACTATTATTATTATTATTTATTATTATTATTATTATTATTATTATTATTATTA
>CAXIVR010000539.1:0-16635 GCA_964035755.1 Teleogryllus oceanicus
CAATGCGTCACCAAGGGGTTGGCCCCAAAAGGGGAAATAAAGGGGTGTTTTTCTTCAAAAAGATCCCCCTATCAGATAAAAACATCGGGTTCTGTCGGTTTTTACTAAAAACCTAAAAAACATTAAAATAATTTGATTTTATCTCCTTAAACCCCCCCTGTAAAGGATTACAGTTTAAATAATTAATCTTTAGCATACTAAAATTCCCTATAAAAATTAAAAAAAAATTTTTAAAAAAATTAAAAAGGGGTACGTATAAAAACTTCCTGGTTAAATTTTTTATTTTTAAAAATATAAAAAACATTCAAATTTCGGGAAATTTCATCACATTAGTGTTATTTTTTAAAACTTTTCTCCTGTTTTTGTTTTTTTTTCAATCTGTTGCAATACGAACAACAATTGTTTTTAACCCTAAAAGTAAAACATATTGGTTTATCTTCAAAATTTACCCCTCGGCCTCCCGTTAGCCCCTGTAGACAAATATTTCAACGCCTTTGTCCAGAATCTTTTTCTTTTTTGCATTCTTTTTCAATCCGTTAACTCAGTAGGTCATTTTTCCCAATGTTGTTTAACTAATTTAGAAGTTCTGTTCATTAAAAATCGTGTTTCCCAAAACTTTCTTTTAATTTTCCCTTTAAAAAGGGGGTGACCCACCCCTTGGGGGTGAACATTGGTTAAGCTGAGGCCAGCGCGTTCAGTTCAAAGGAAAAAATGGAAAAAAAAATATATTTTGGGAAGACGATTTTTAAAGCCAAATTCTGTCCCCCGCTTTATGCGGGAAATGAATTTTTTTTTATGGTATGACGTTTTTTAAGTAGGGACTTTTCAGCAGATTCGGTTTTTAAATCACCTAAATCCTAATTATTGAGCGGATCTGGTTTTCATTAAACGGTCAGAAAATTACATGAAATTATATACCATTTATCACAAAAAATGATAAAATCCCTTTTTGCATGTTGAAAACTATCTGGTTATAACCCTGAATCAAATTAGGTTACGAATGTTTCGTTCTTAGCGTAATAAATGAAACTTTTTACTTTCATTCTTATCAGACGATGGGCTATTTCCTTCAGACGTCATTCCAAAAAATTTTGAAACTAAATCCCCAAAATCATAAAGTTAAAATTTTGATATAATTAATTCTATTTATAATTTATTCTTATTTATTAAAAATAAGAACTCAATATTAGAAATTTGTATAAATTTTTTTTCATTTCAGGAACACCAACCCCGCCCAATTAACCCTTCTTATGGCTCCACGTTTTATTGTGCTCGGGGTTATTATTTATTGGGTAAATAAATCTGGCTATTCTTTTTATAGAGTTAGCTCCCTTTGGCTAATTGTTTTTTTATTCCTGTAAGCGGAAACATCTCCCCCACAAATTTTTCAGTTCACAGCCTTAAAAAACAAATTTGCATTTGTATCCCCTTTAAAATTTTCTATTATAACCGGCTGAAGCGTTGTAAATGGAAAAAACCTTCGGACCTTTTTTACAATTTATCCCCTTGGGTGTATAATAAAACCCCAAGAATATATCTCAGAGATGGCACTCAATGTTAAACGAAAGTCTTTTTGCCCAACTCCGGTGCCGCCATGTGCAATCGTATTGATTTCTATGACATAACAAAAAAATAAAGTAACCAAAATTTAAAAGCAAAAAAGTGCGGGAATTTTAAAATTTTCCCCATATTCACTCCATAGTCAATTCATATATTTCTCCAAAATTACTCCCTGTATTTTCCCTTAACCCCAAAAAAATTAAAAAAATGTAAAGGTTTTAGAAAAAAAAATTTGAAAAAATCTAAATTTTTGAAATATTGAAATAAATTTTTTTTCCCCAAAGCTTTAAAATTTTGAATACAAAACAATCTTTTTTAAGATTTTCCCTAATTAAGTAAAACAAGGGAATCACTTTTTTTCATGCATATAGAATCTTAAAAGAAAAAAATAACATTACCCATTTTTGTGGGCAAAAAAATTTTATTGGTAAGTGACTTTATTTGGACTAGGAAAGGTGGTGACATAAACCAATGTGTCCCCAATTCTATAAAAAAAAAAATCACTTTCCCGGTAGTTTTTAATCTTTACCCCTTTATTTATTTTAATTCAAACATAAATCCCTAATTATGTACTTTTATATAAAGGTCAATAGGCTGATTGGTCAGATGATAGTATTATGTTTTTTCTTGCTTTAAAAAATTTATCTGAACATTTGAGCTTTTCCCATTTTGACTTGAAAAATTAAACCAAATTAAACCTTAAACTAACCACTTTGTGTTTTAGATCTAAAAAAAATCCATTCTTTTTTTGTTATCTCTTTTTTACAAGGTTTAACAATTTTTTATTTTAAATTTTATCGAGATGCATTGAATTAAATGCTTTAAAAACATCAATTTTAAGGGGGTAAATTTTCCCCATTTTTTGACCCAGATTTCATTATAACGGAATACTGCATTTAAAACTAAACTAAAAGTTTTGAAAAACAGATTTTGAAAATAGGCTTTTACAAAACATATTGAAACATAAAAAATATATTTTAAAAATTTGTTTTCAATCCATAAAGGTTCGTAATTTTCGGTTTTTAATCTTTTAAAACTTTTTTTGGATTTCTATTACATTTTTGGGGTTTTAGTTATCTTTCCCACTTAGTAGTACAGGTGTTAAAATGTGCAGGATCTTATTTCAATTTAAAATGAAATTGATTTTATTTCAAAATTTTATGTTTTGGGCTATACATTGATCTTTTGCCCCATCTGTCAGCAAAATTTTTGGGGAAAATTAAAAATGTCATTCACCACATAACAATAATTCTTTAAAATTTTCTCTTATTGCCCCTCAAAGAAAAAAATATTACAAAAAAAAATATCTTTCATGTTAACTTACATTATTGGGGTATACTTTTAAATTAAAATTGTAGTATTATTTTCCTCTTATAATCATTTACATATCTTTTTTAAAAATTCAAAAATTCGGCAAAAACCTTTAATTTTTTTCATTCAGTCCCTCATTCCAATCGGGAAAATATTCCTTAAAAAATAAAGGCAAAAAAAAGGCTAAAATCTTTACATTGATGTCCCAGCATTCTAAAAGGCAGAAGAACTTTAACAATCAAAAATTCCAATACTATGGTTTCAGTAACATACTTCTTTTTGCCTTTCAGACACCCAAAAACTCACCATTTTCAGTATAAATTTGCCTGTCCGGGATCTGAAAAATTTTAAAAAAACTATAGACTCTCTTTAAAACTATCTCTGTTGTGTAATGAAATTAAATTCCCCCAAAACAAAATTGTATGCTCATTTGCAATTTTAAAAAATCTGACCTTTTAAAACTTAAACCAGGGGGCAGATGAACAAATTTAAAAAATAAAAAATGTTTCTGCGCTGCACTTGGGCAGATGAATTCTTTTTTAAAAAATCTTACTATTACACCTTTAAATTGGGATATATCATGGGTCAAAAAAGGGGATCTGAAAATAAACATGAACAAAAAAATTTCCCCCAAAATTTTCTTTTAAAATTATTTGAACCCCTTTCCAAGACAAACCTTATCAAAATACTTACAAATGTATGAACTTTCCTGCAGCATAAAAATTTTAATCCAAAGTAATAATTATCCCAATTTTTCCTGCATTATTGTCCCAGTTCATGCTTTTGCAGACATGCATATTCATTTGCTCTTTTTTTTGCCTCACTAAGGGTTAAAAATGATTTGACGGCTGGTTCCCAATATCTTTAAGCCATTCTGCCTCAAAAATACAAATTATTTTTTTTACAAACTAATTTAAAAAATAATTCAAATAATTAATCAAAAAAATTCCTAAAACTAAATCGAAAAATTGACTAATTTTTTCACATTTATTTAAAACCCCAAATCCCCTTTTAATGGCTTTTTGAATTTGTAAATTGGACCCCACATCATTTTTTAGCCCCTCCTCCTTAACAATGCGATGCAGCTGTAAATCACTAGATTTCTTTCTAAACTAAAAGTAACTGGTGGCTAGAGATTTTAAAGGCCCCCAAATGCAGTATCCCCACCCCCCTCCTCCGGGGGCAAAAGCAACCTGCGAGATAGCGCAAACTATGAAAATGGTATTTCCCAGATTCCCCCTCAGATGGGTTTGGTGTCGATTCATTTGGCTAAAATTAAATAAACAACTTCCGGCCCATCTGTAGACGACCATAGGTACTCTTTCTATCTGGTGTCCGGCCCAGTGTGCTGTTTTATTGGGAAGATGCCCCATTTTTTAAGGACTGGGTTGCATTTGAGTAACATAGGTTTTTTGGGTTTTTGTGCTTTCGTGTGTTTTTCTGTTAATTTTCCAAAAGGAAGATGGTGATGTCGTCCTTTTTCGGTGCAAACAGATATCAAAAACTGGCAAATTTTTTACAGGTAAATCTTATAAAAATTTGGGCTAACCTATACTTACTAATGCATACATGTACATTCGTTCAAATTTAATTTTTCTTTTTTTTAATTCTTTTTATTTATCCTTCAACTAAATCCTAGGCTCAAATGGTAAAATTGTTTTTCACAAGAAAAATCTTTTGTTTATACTTTTTATTCTTTTTTAAAATGCAAAATCATTTTTATAAAATTTTAAATCAATAAAAAAATTTTGGAAACAGTCTTTTTTCCCGAATTTACAGTGAAAATTTTTTTAAAGATCAATTACTTCAGTCTCAAGTTGTAAAAGTATGTTTCCATTTTGGGGGATCACCCCCCTAAATCCTTGGGGCACCCAAAAAAAAAATGTCATAGAAAAGCATATAAAAGGAAGATGTAAGGAAATTTTTCCTCCATTCTTTTCCCTTTCTTTTCTGGAAATAACATCATTTTTCATTAGATTTTTTAATTTAAATAGTATCTGATCCCTTATTGAATCAAAATGTGTACTAATTATTTTATACTATATTCTTTTTTTTTTAAATTATCTATCTTACTGTAATTTACTATTTGAATGATATTTTGGTTTTGTTTTTTTGGCTTTTAAAACTGTAGCTTTCTCATTTCTATTATTTGAAAATTTTCAAAATATTCTATAAATATTTTTAAAAAAATTAAAAAATTTTAAAAATTTCTTTTATAATTTTTCTTTTAAACTCGGGGCCGGGTGGCGCTGCCGTTCTTTATTGCTCCGTGAAGTCACGAAGGTTAAGCAATTCGGACTCGGGTTATTGGTTGGGTGACCGGCCAGGAACCTGGAATCTAACGTCGTCACCCCCGGGCCCAAAGGAAAAAAGGCATGACTGCTGTGACGTGACGGACGACTAGAAAGTTTATGGAAAAAAAATGGTTTAACGGGGGGTTACTCCAAAATGCTCAACCCCCTTAAGGGCAGAGCCTTTGCGTAAAGATGTAGATCAAAAAATTTAAAAAAAAAAGGTGAATAGTTATGAACATGGTTCCAAGGGACTGGCCTAAAAAAAAGGCCAATATAATTCAAATGTCCACCAGGACTGGGTTCTTGCCCAGGACTGCTGCGCAATAAAAAATATTAAAAAAAATGAATTTTACTTTAAAAAAAAATAAGGCCCCTCTTGGATATTTTATACCAGTATTGGTGGAAAAACACAGAAACTGATCGATCAAACAAAAGGCGGCTAATTCGAAAGATATAGCTAGTTCAAAAATTCTCACTGTTGGGACTCGTTTTGGGTTTCTCGGTCAACCCTAAAGGCGCAATACTGCCTGTGAGCTCAATTCAGAAGATATCTTTCTAAAGATTCATTTTAAATTCAAACTCCGCGCCCTTTGCCATACAAATGGCGTCGGCTCTCTTTTTTTGCTACGAATTCCTAAACGGCGGATGGTAGGACCTTGCAGACGACTATTCCCGCCCAACTCGGACTCCGGATCCAGCCCGTCCCCTGCTTCGCGCTGGCGAAGTTTCATACCGTGACTGCGCATCGATATCACAAATTCTACCGCTAGGCTCTCTTCTATCGAAACCCCCAAGAATAAAAGGGTTTGATAAAATTTTACGATCTCGACCCCTAGGGGCACTCCAAAAAAATCCCGTGACATGCTGTCTGAAAATGGGCCTTTTAAATTAAAAAAAAATTAAATTTTGAATTTTTTCCGTGGATTGCTCAAAAAATCAATTTAAACCCCCTAAATAATGGTTTAAAAAAGAAAATTAAATAATTTTTTTCAAGTTATCCCCGATTTTCTAAGAATCAAGTATCTAAAGCTCGCTTTTTTTGAAGTCAATGTAAAAAGAAAAGAAAATTTTTAGAGTAGTAAGATGTACACTTTAAAAAAATTTTTTCAACTGCATATAAATTGAATTCTACAAAAAAGGTGAATCAATATTATTTCTTCTAAATACCGAACCTCCTACGGTTATTTGATTTCCTCGCTTACAGTAGATCCTGAAAAGGAAAAAACTAGGAATTTAAGTGTTTTAGATCATTTGGATCCCAATGTTCTGAAAAACAAAGAACATCTATTTGCCCCCGATCACTGTAATGCTGCCTCGATAAACTAAATTTTTTATTTGAAAGAGATGGCCATTTGTCATTATTGAATTTTTTGCATTTTCCCCAAAGGATGCTTTTCTCCCATGATCATTGAAATATTTTTTCATAACGAAAGATCCTTTAAAATAGATTCCCCGGTTTAAAAATTAAAAAAAAAAACCCCCCTAATGAAGACTTAAAAAGTGATACTTCTATTTAAAAATATTCTTGGAATACTAATGGTTACCTAGATATCAACGAATACAGTTTTTGTATAAGAAAAAAAAAATCTGAAATTGATGTACCAAAAAAAAAAATAAATCAGGCATTTTAAAAAGATTCAATGCAACAATAAAAATTTCTCAAATTCTTCCATTGCGAAAGGTGATGTTCTTTTTTTTAAAATTTATGTAAATATTTTTAAAAAACATTAAAATTTAATAATGATACTATTGAAAAACCAATTTAAACAAATACAGCCCCAGTGTGGGGCAATTTGGAAAAAAAACAGTTCCCCGTTGGGGCCCTTTTAAACAAACGATTTAATTTTTAAATTTTATATTTCCTCTGCCCTTTAATATTAATTCAACTAACCCGTTCCAAATTTTTAAAGAATATGGCGCCGGAAAAGTTGGTTAAATTAATTATTAAAATTCTCTTCCTGCTTTTCCATTAAAATTTAAAATCCCTAACCGGGTCGATGGTCTTAAAAAAAAGCGCTTTGCCTACTAATAGCCGTTTTCATCTCCCTCTTAAAGTGGGAGGGAAACTAAAACAAATGTACATAGAAATGTATATTTGCTTTTCGGGTTCCTAACAAAGCTCTCATTTTTGGAATTGGCTAAATGAAAAACGTATTTTCTATTCCAAAAATTTAAATTTATTCAATGTTCCCTGTTAACAATATGAAACTTTTTGGGCGACCCGTCTCAAATCTTATATTATTTCCTCTTCCCTGCTCTCGAACGATGTCCCCCCTAACCCCTTTCAATCTTCCCCCTGTCGGGTCCGGGGCAAAAACCATCTTCTTTTCTTCCGTTCTGGCAAAGTGTATTCAATCCATCCTCCCCCCTCATAAGTTATGCTTTTTAATTTTCCTTTTTAAAAGTTCCCATTCTTTCTCGCGTATCAAAAAATTTAAAAATTTAAAACTATTTTCTGTATCAAATACTCCCAGTCCCGGGGCTGATAAATTACCTAAGTTCCAAATTTTGCTGCTGCCCCCGAAATATTTCAAGTTCCCCATTTCCCACCTTCCATCAATATTCTAAGTCCAAATCATACGCTTGTAAATCTTACAATTCCCAAAATCCCCAAAATTTGTCTAAAACGATCCCTTTTGGGACCACGGCATGATCGGAATGAATCCTTTCCCCCCTTTTAGCCTTAAAAATAGGTCCTGTTCCAGTTTCTTATCAGAAAAAATCCATGCCTATCAGTCCCCCAACCAATTTCAACTAGCCGCCCCAGACTGTCATTTTTCTCGGCCCCTCTCCCAAAAAAATTTACATCAACTAGCCGCGCCCCTGGTTCAAAACAAAAGTTTTTGGGCCTTTAAAGACAACTTCTTTTTCTATCCCCCTTTTACAAATGTCTATCCCCACAATTCATTTTTACAATAATTGTGACGCAATCAAAATCCACAAGGGATTCACGTATATATATTGGGGGAGTTTTGATGTTTTAATTTCAGTTTGCACACACCCCCTTTTTTTCCTTTCCCGTTTTTGATGGTGCAGATAAGGGGGTCTACGCCAGTCGAAACTCAAAAAAAAATTCTGAAGGGAATACTACGAAAAATCCATCATCGAATCAAATCAAAAACACAGGACTGGGCCCCCGGGGTATGGCGGATGGTAAATTATATGCGAACAGATCAACAACGCTTATGCGCCCGCGTTGTCCTGCAAAATGATGGTAATTGAGCAGAAGAATCCCCATCTTTAAATCATCATTGATGTCAAAAACGAACAGTAATACTGTGCATTGACGGGATGCCGTGGAGGCGTATTGCGTTATAACACCATCACAGTCGTACACGAAAAACGCCATAACTTTCACCTCCTGGGTCCCGACGCACTTTTAAATTTCGCGGCCCACCCCACCCATTCGTTGGATTGGGGTTTTAATTTGCTTACGATGTGGCCCATGTCTCATCTGTTTACGATACAACGTATGAAATTCTCTCCTTCGCGCTCATTGCGCTCCCAAATGCGTCTGAGCAGTGTCTCTCAACCATTTCTGCATTTCCCTAACTCATTCGGCCCTCGTTTTCGACTGCCCAAGGGTTCCCTTTAAGTTGAAGCACGTCGTATTGTGGGCGGCTCACAATCTCCGTCGATCACCCCCACTAACGCTGTAACATATCCCTTTTCCTTAGGCCACAGGACGACCTGCCCGGGGCATATCTGCCGGTTTTCCGACCTTCGTTGAAGGCCCCCCCGTGCCACTGTTCTGAACGACAATGCCGATTCCTCGCCCCCTCCCGCCACCTTGATGACACGTCGTGCTGGCCCCTCCCAAATTTAAATTTATCCACCTCCTTGTTCCCCGTTTCGAAACAAGTGACACCGTTACGTTAGACCGCTTGCTCACTGTGACTGTGTTTCCTTCGATTGTGCAAACCGGTGTCGTGGGACGGACGGACCATTTTCTCGGAGGGAAGGTAGGGATTCCAACATGCTATCGCGACAATGTGACAGTGTCTCCCGCATGTTGCCACTATTTAAGTTCCAACCTACGTATATACTGCAACTCACACCCTCCGTGAACGAGCATGAAACCCACCCCCATATTAATTAAAGAAATATTTTTTTCGCGACCCGAACGGCCGGGCGACGGACCTACGGGCAAAACCACGTCCGCCACCCACCGAACGCCCCTTTACCCCGTTGATTGATTTTTCGTGTTTTCCGGGGGCGTCAACTGCTTCGTTTGTCCCCTTAATGTGTGCATGTTTTCTTTCCCGGGGATGGTGTCTTCCCCCCTGGATGGGGATCCCGGCGCCGATCTCCCCTCGGTATCGTGGGATCACCCACAGGCTCTCCCCTCAACGGGCACCGCCCCGCCGGACAAAATCTAACCCCGACCCGTCTCCCGGGAAAATGCGGTAGTGTAATGTATGTTGAGTGTGTGTGTGTGTTGAAAGGGGGTAGGATGGGGGCAAGGAGAAGGAAAGGGCTGATCGGCGCGGTTCGTGGCCCGTTTGGTAGGGTACTGTCCGGCATTCGCCTGGGGTTGATCAACACCACGGAAAAATCCGATCAGAGCGCCGGCCGCTGGGGGAAATTCTCCTCCGATGGGGACTGAAATTTGACCCGGGTGGTGTGTCGAAAATTCCGCCGTGGGGGGTGAACCTGAACCTCCCGGGCAAAACGCTGCATGCATATTGATGCCCCGTTTGCCTCCGCCACCAAAGTGGGCAGGTTTTCGACTCACGGATCCTGTTGAACATGCTAGGGGACGAGCGCGTGCCACCGCCCCAAACCCCGGGGAAAAGCTGTCAAAAAAGGGCCCTGTTTTCATTTAGATGGACCCGTCCGCCTGCGCCAGCGATCAAAAAAACATCATATGGGACAAGCGCGGAGTTTATTTATTATAACAATAATTTTGGATAATTAAAATTTAGGAAATCCCAAAAGGGGTAAACCACCAGAGACATAAAATTGTTGGAAAATAAGAAAATTTTTTTTTGGTAATTCCATCAATGGAAATTTTATTTGAATGTTGAGCGGAAATCTGAGAAGATTAATAGAATAGTTGCTGATAAAAATTGAGTAAATAATAAAAAAAGTTGTCAAAAGGGTTTTTTGATAATTTAATCAAAATATTCATCCCAAAATGATTAATGGAAAAATAAGTCATGATTTTGCGTGTTGATGTTTGATTGGGTCCCCAATTGAAACCATAAAATTATGATAACATTACAAATATTTAATTTGGGTTTATAATATTTAAGTAGGATAAAATAATAAATGGAGCTAATTTCTGTCATGTTTTAAAAAAAAAACATTAAATCAGTAATCCTTCTTACAGATGGGAAAACATATGTGAAAAATTCTTCTCCTATTTTTATAAATAATGTAGTGAAACTAATAATTAATTAAATTTTCATTTATGGGAAAATAAGATAGAGTTAAAATAATAAAATTAATAGTATTGAAAAGTTTTGCAATAAAATATTTTATATAGCTTCTGTAGATATTATTTGATTTTGTAGATATCAAAGGGAAAAAAGGGTAACAAATTAATTTCTTTCTATTCATTTGGGTGGTCATGAATTGGATCTAATAAATTTTTTACCCAAAATTAGTATTATTAAAAAATACCTTTGAAGGTTAAATTTGGAATTAAAAAAAAAGGATTTTTCCTTTATAAATGGGTTTTAAACCCCGCCCTTTTAAAAGCGGGGGATGCTAATTGCTACGATTTGTCAAAGGGCCATCGCCCTTTTAAAAAAACAGCGAGGGGCCCGCAATTTGCTAGCGCCCTTCGCGTCGGGAAAAGGGTTTTTGGCTAAAAAATAATTTCAAAAAAATAAACCCCCTGCCTTTCATTCCCCAACCGTGCGTACCCCCCCCCGCTGGGGTGGCAGCAAAAATTTTACGCCAAAAATAAAAAAATTTCTTTTTTGCCCCGAGATCCGGGCCATTGGTTCAAGTTGCCCCCCCCCACTTTCGATAGCTAATGCTCAACCTCACGATGAACATTCCCATCAGAGATGGGGTTCGAAACCTTCGTCTTGACCCCTGAGGCCCAAAAAAACTTCAATATGACTCTTAAATTTTTATCATTACAATTCTCCCCACGCGGCAGGGGTGCGTATGGTTGTTTTGTCGTCTGCCTGTACAGAGATTGACTCATCAACATGTTGGATTTCAACATGGTGCAATTTTCTTATTTTCCATCCCAGATGAACTGGAGAGAAAGGCGTATGGGGAAACGTGAATGGATGGGTGATGTTTTGGGCAGAAGATGGTTAATTTATTGGGTCTGGGTTTGAGTTTTTTGTTGGGGGTATTGTGGGGGGAGGTAGGTTTCTTAATTAAGGTGTTGGAGGGGGTCACGGTTATTTTAATGCGGTGTAGTTTTTGGGCTGGGGAAAATTCCGCAGGTTATTTCTTTAAGGGGTTTTAATGGGGTTTTTTTATTTGAGGTACTGCGTCCGGGTTGGTTTTTTTTAAAATTTTTGGGAAACTGTTTTGGTGTTGGATTGTTGGAAAAAGGGGGGTTTCTGGTTTTAGGGAACTCCCCTCGTTTGTAAGTTTTTATTTCAGAAATTTTAAAGAATTTAATTAAGTGCTGGTTGTCGATTCGGTTTTATGGTCTATTTTTGTGGGAGAAGGTGGATGGGTAATATTCAAGCGGGTGGCGCTTCCCGTTTGAGGGGTAGTTCTGTTAATGATTGACATGGGCCGAAAGCGGAAGGAAGGTTTCTTGCTTTTGAGTCGTTTTGCAGTTTCGTAGGTTTCTGTCGCAAGAAGTTTAATGTCGTGCTGGGTTTTAATGTCTAGGGACGTCGTCAGGTGCGGGGCTGAAGTCAGTCTGATTATTCTGCCCGTCTGGTCAGCAAGTTATGGTTTTATTGAAAAATCAGGCCCCTTTTGCGCCCTTTTGTGGGTATTTCTTTTATGTATTTGGAAGATTTGGTTTTGTGTTTAACGTTCTTGTTTGTCATGATGGGCAAAAGGGGTTGGTGTCGTTCTTTTCGGGGCTTTCGATTTCTGCTCCCCGTCTTCCTTCTTCTTGGGCGTCGGACTCGGGCTCAGTTTCAGGTTCCCTTTTTTCATCCAGCGAATGACTTGAACTCCCAGAGCCCCGAAATTACTAATGTATTAAGGGTACGATTCTTAATTTCGCTGAACTCGGGAAATTTCATTGAACGCGTTCTCGCCTGAGTCGCCGACCGGAAAAAGATGGTGCGCGTCTCGTCCGACGTCCCTCCTTGCTGAAGGAAAGGGCGGAATCTTCCCCCATTGACCTTCGGTACGCCACCGCCGCCCCCACGCCGATGGGGCAAAAAAATTCCCCTCAGCGCAGTAAAACAATTTGTGAATGACCCATTATCGGTCAAGCAGCTCCCTTTTCCGGAGGGGCGGAAGTTAAAAAATAATCTGAAAGTGATGTCAATAAACGGAATATTATAGCGCGATTAATTTTTTGCTTGTCATTTGTTTATTTGAAAAGGAAAAATGCATTAAAAACCTTCTTCCTTTTTAAATCTCGACATCATATCTTTTAAGTAGGCAGAATAGGGGTAAAAACATCCTTGAAACTCCGTGCAATGGGCGAGTCGGAAAGGTGCTACGTAATGTTCATCATTTCATAAATATTTCACTCTCTCAGATCGTTTTTAAGGTATAGACATAACCCAAACTAGAGCAATACCACTTATTGAATAATTTTTGATTTTTTGGTGGGTCATTGTAATTTGTTTTTCATTTTTTAGGTTAAAATTACCCCCAATTTTTCATTTTTGCTCTCCTTAAAAAATGGGGTGTAATGACATTTGGATCCATATATCGGGTGCAAAAACCGAAGACCAAAAACCAGGGGGATTTAAAAGGGGCCAATGGGGAGCAAGGTAGAACAATTCGGAAGGGTTATGAAAAAAACTGTCTGGAAGTGCAGATGTTCATACTAATTCAACGTTCTGGAAAACCACCCCGTAGGGTTTTTTTGTAAACAGACTTTTTTTAATCGACGTATAAATTTTTTCCTACCCTCTCAAAGGCATTGTGGGGGGAAAATTCTCAAAAATCAAGTAGCTTCGATCAATGATCAAAGACTGTTTTTTTAAAAAAAATATTTTTCCCCTTGTGCCCCCCTGCCCATACGGCCCCCCGCATGTGAACATTGGGGGCCCCGTCTGGATATCACCAAAAAGGGGAAACCGTCACCAAGTTTTGGGTAATCGTGACGATGTGCGTTTTTTATAAAAAAAGGGGCAAACAGGCATTACCGCCCCTACCCCGGCTTTGAGGATCTCAGGGGTAGCACTCTGTGAATGAGGGTATCACTGGGCCCATTACAAGTTATAATGACTACAAAGTTTTGTTCTTTTAAGTTTTCCTGAATGGCGAAATACATTTTGTTATTGCATTTATGGCGAAATCTTTTGGAAATTTTTTAAATTAAATTTAATTTACATTTCAATGATGTTTTTTGATTTCTTTAAAATGAATAAAAGAAAAATTCGTTGTTTCCCTTTTTCGATGATTGCACCCTGTGGTCCCCTCAAATCACACGCTGTCGTGAACCGCGTTGCACAAGGCGCAGGACCGGCGAAGTTCTTCGGCCCGCGTTCCTTCCGTTCGGTCCCAAAAACGCTCTGTCGGAAATGGTTGAAATAGCCGAAATCGGTGGATGGGAATGGCCTCTATCCGTATCAGTCATCTCGATAACTCAAACCCCTTTGATCCCCACGGATCTACGCCGGCCCTTGAAACAGGAAAAAATTCCCGTTTGGACTTCAAACGGGGGGCCTGCCTCTTGGGCGGGCCCCCTTTTCCCGGCTCAATTACCTCTCCCCCAACATCGCCTGTTTTCTGCCCTTCCTGCCTTCTGTCTCTCGCAGCCTCTCCTCTTTGTCGGGGTTGTCCCGGGAATATCCTCCTAGTCTAAATTTTGGAATGGACGACGGCGTGTGTTCGCGCGTCTTGCGCTGGCCTGTCGAAACAGGGCTGCCTAATTGGCGTGACGGGGGAAATTTGTGTTGGGCAAAGCAATGGCCTCTTCTACTTCACAATTAAAAGTTTTACATTTTTAAAATTTGGGTTGCAGATACATCCCCTTTTTTTATTCGAATTAATTTAAAAAAACCTCCCCTACTTCGGCAACCCTCGCCCGATGACGGCGTGTCATTTTTTAAACTAACCCCAATATTACACGCCCACTCACTTTTTTGTGCAGTATAACTCTTTTTACTACCGGGCAGGGGGGAAGGGAAAATAGGCGAAAAAATTTTTTATTAATGAAAAAATTGATTCAAAAAAGAAATTAAAATGTCAATTAAATTTTTGGGAAAATTATCAAAAAACAAAATACGGCATTCGAGTTTCAATTGTGTTTTTGGGTGTTGATTTTCGTTTTGGAATCCAATCATTCGTAAAAAAAAAAACGGATCGTGTATAAATTCTAAAATTGTATAAAACTTTTTTAGGATCTGATGTTAAAAGTTTCCCTGTGCAAAATAATGAAATTAGTAGTTCAATTGCAGTAGATATTCTTATAAATCTACTTATAAACTTTAATCACAGTATTATTTTTTCAGTATTTTCTTTTTCGATAAATGGGATTAGAAAATATAACGATTGTTTTGAAATTTATTAAAAGCCGCTCCCCGTAAAAACTTACAAACAAAAAATCAAATTCATAAAAATTTTATTAATAAAAGTAGACCAAAATTTTAAATTTTAAAAACTAAAAACTCTTCATGGCGCAGGAGTCAGCGGTATTTTTTTCTTCCATAAGGGGGGGTGCATTCCCTTTTTCTTTCGTGAGCACACATTATAGTAGGACGTGTCCGTGATCTTTTCCATTGTTTTGGGGTGACATTTTTTTTTGGTGAAATGTGCATAGTTTATACCAAAATTGATGTCTTTTTTGCACCAACTGCCATCTATCCCTCAGCCTTTAAAATGGAATGTAATTGATTTGGTTTGTTACAGAACTAGTGTATTTTCCAGACATAACACGAACACCCCGGGGGAATGCATTATTTTTAAAACATTTTTTAATTAGATATCTTACTCGTTGGGGACGGGGGCAACATACCGGGAAATTAATTTTACATGAAGCTATAAATAAAATGACCGGGCTCCCCAAACTAAGTAACCTCCGCGAATTTTTGATCTAAAAAACCCTAGATGTAATCTCAAAAGATGTAAATTCGGGGGGTTGCGGTTGTTTCGTTATATTTTTGGCATCGTTTGTAATATTCAAAGTCTTGTTCAGAAAGCTAGCTGTTGGGAACATTGGTTGTAGTTCTTTTCAAACGGGTGGCAAATTGTGGGATCCAAATTACTTTCCACAGAAAGTGCTACTCAGTGTTATTTAACATTTAATAACTTAAGTTATTCTTAATTTTGTGATTTTTTTTTTTAAATATTTCAGGTGCAAAGCGAAAACATTTGAAGAGCTGTACGAAGAGAAATTTGCACCCAGCAATTAAAGTAGGCTATTTTGGCTCATTTCCAAAACGTTTTTAAAAGAACTTTTTATCATGTGTACGTTTGCGGGAAATTCCCAGTTCCATCAAATTTTCAAGGTTTTCCACCCCCCTAATACAAATAGCTAATGACGTTTTTATGCCCGTAATAACAAATTTTTCGTTTGACAGACACATTCGTTTTGGGCACACCAACGGGGGACTGTCTTCACTCGCTGGGAAAAGGAAGAGGGTTTGGGAACCATGTATTCAATTTCACGACGAGGCTCCACCTTCGTTGCACCGAAAAACAAAAATAACCCCCCGCCTGTCCCCGTTTATATTTTAAAAATAACTCGGGTCTTTGGGCCCTTTGGTTTTCATAAAATTTGTATTTCTAAATACCGATCAACGAAACCCGTTTTTTTTTCTGGCTCCATTCTAAACATTTTTTTCATTCCAAAATTTTTCATTTTCTCATTCTACTAACTTTCATTGTTAAAAATGAAAATATAAATTGGTTTGTGTTGCACGATCTCGGGAAAAAAAAGACAATTGAGCGATGTATCGACCATGGACGCAAGTTTGTTTGAGGGAAAACTTGGAGAGTTTGCAATAAAGGGGGTGAAGGTTGGCCGGGGAAAATAAGGGTGACATTCTGTTTTTAAAACCCAAAAAAACGGTTTTGGAATATTGGAACTTTTGGGGACACCTTCTGGAAGATCTCCAGCAAAAAAAAATTTAGTTGTTCTCAAGGCGGTACAAGATATTCCGGGAAATGGGGGTAATATTTTTTGACTGGTTTGGTTCATGAAAAACAAGAATAATATACTATTTGATTTTTTTTCTTTAATATTTCTTAACACGTTCCTAAAATAAGAAGGGGAAAAGTTTATTCAAATCCATGTTAAATTGAAATTTATTTAAAATTATTTAAAATTTAGAAATTTATGATTATCCAAAACAACAGTAAAATAACAATATTAATCCCATTCATAATATTAGATATTTTGTAAATAGTATCC
>CAXIVR010000543.1:0-10062 GCA_964035755.1 Teleogryllus oceanicus
AACCCCCAAAAAACGTTTTTTAAATATGGCGTTTTCCAGGATCTGGTTTCAGAATGTGTGGTCATTTTTGTTACAATCGGACGCAAACTGCGGTTTCTAGAGGGTTTAAAGTAAAAAAAGTCGTTTATATGAGTTTTCGCGAATTGCACTAAAACGAAGCCATAAACAGAAAAATGACCTGCACCACTGAAATCGCCGTTAAATTTCAGTCAGGTGCTGACTTTCAGAAAAAACGTGTCCGGTCGAAATTTGAAAAATTCAACAGGTTGGGTACGTTGAACTTTTCCGATTTCGCCAAGGTAATCAGGATCGATTTTAAACGACCATATCTCCTACAAAAATGCGAATTTTGCATTCTGAAACTACTGGCGTTTTCCCAGATTCTGAGTTTTCAGAATGTGTGGTCATTTTTACAATCGAACGCAAACTGCGGTTTCTAGAGCTCTAAAGTAAAAATTCGTTTATATGAGTTTTCGCGATGCACTAAAACGAAGCCATAAAAAGAAAAATACCTGCACCACTGAAACCGCGTTAAATTCGAGTCAAGGTGCTGACTTTCAGAAAAATCCGTGTCCGGTCGAAATTTGAAAAATTCAACAGGTGGGGGTACGTTGAACTTTTCCCATTTCGCGAAGGGAATCAGGATCGATTTTTTAAAAGACCATATCTCCTACAAAAAACGAATTTTTTCATTCTGAAAAAAACTGGCGTTTTCCCAGATTCTGAGCTTTCAGAATATGGGTCATTGTTACAATCCCGGGCGCAAACTGCGGTTTTCAGAGGGTTTAAAGTAAAAATGTCGTTTATAATGAGTTTTCGCGAATTGCACAAAAACAAACCATAAACAGAAAAATGACCTCACCACTGAAATCCCGGTTAAATTTCGAGTCAGGTGCTGACTTTCAGAAAAATCCGTGTCCCGGGCGAAATTTGAAAAATTCAACAGGTGGGTACGTTGAACCTTTTCCGATTTCAAGGGAATCAGGATCGACTTTAAACGACCATATCTCCTACAAAAATGTGAAATTTTTATTCTGAAGTTTCTGGCGTTTTCCCAGATTTTTAGCTTAGAATATGTGGTCATTTGTTACAATCGGGCGGAAACTGGGTTTCCAGAGGCTTTAAAATAAAAAAGTCGATTTAAGGTTTTTGCGAATTGACGAAAACGGCCATAAACAAAAAAAGACCTGCACCACTGAAATCGCCGTTTAAAATTTTGAGTCAGGGGCTGACTTTCAGTAAAAACCGTGTCCGGTCGAAATTTGAAAAAATTTAACAGGTGGGGGAGTTGGGAAATTTTTGATTTGTTCAAGGTAATCAGGGTCGACCTTTTAAAGGTTATATTCCCACAAAATGCAAATTTTTCATTCTGGGTTAATGGGCGTTTTTTCTGATTTTGAGTAGAATATGTGGTCATTTTTAACCCGGGCGCAAAATGCGGTTTCCAGAGGCTTTAATGAAAAAAAGTCGGGGTTTTAAAGAGTTTTCGCGAATTGGACGAAAACGAAGCCAAAACAGAAAAAAAGACCTGCAACCCCCGAAATCGCCTTTTTTAAATTCCGAGTCAGGGGGCTGACTTTTAGAAAAACCGTGTCCGGGCGAAATTTGAAAAATTCAACAGGTGGGGAGCCGAACTTTCCGATTGGGGCCCAAAGGGAATCAGGGTCGACTTTAAACGACCATATCTCCTACAAAAATGCGAATTTTTTCACCCGGGGAAACTACTGGCGTTTTCCCCCGGATCTGAGTTTTTAGAATTTTGGTCATTTGTTACAACGGGCGCAAACTGCGGTTCTTTGAGGCTTTTAAAGTAAAAAAGTCGTTTATATGAGTTTTTGCGAATTGACTAAAAAAGAAGCCATAAACAGAAAAAGACCCCCAAACCCCTGAAATCGCTGTTAAATTTCCCCAGTCAGGTGCTGACTTCTAGAAAAACTGGGGTCCGGTCGAAATTTAAAAATTCAACAGGTTGGGGACGTTGGGAAATTTTTCCCATTTCGCCAAGGTAATCGGATCGATTTTAAAAAGACCATATCTCCTAACAAAAATGCGAATTTTTGCATTCTAAATTTCTGGCGTTTCCCAGATTCTGAGTTTTCAGAAGGGGGTCATTTGTTACAATGGAAAAGCAAACTGCGGTTTTTAGAGGCTTTAAAGTAAAAATGTCGTTTATATGAGTTTTAAAATTTCACTAAAAAAGAAGCCATAAAAAGAAAAAATGACCTGCACCCCCTGAAATCGCTTCGAAAATTTTGAGTCAGGGGGGTGACTTTCAGAAAAAACCGGTCCGGTCGAAATTTTAAAAATCTAACAGGTTGGGGTACGTTGAACTTTTCCGATTTTCGGGTAATTTAGGGCGATTTTAAACGACCATATTCCTAACAAAAAGCAATTTTTGCATTCCAAATTACTGGCGTTTTCCCCAGATTTCCCGAGCTTGAATATGTGGTCATTTGGTTTAACCCGGGCGCAAACTGCGGTTTCCAGAGGCTTTAATGTAAAAATTGGATTTTTAAAGAGTTTTCGCGAATTGACGAAAACGAAGCCATAAAAGAAAATGACTTGCACCCACTGAAATCGCCGTTTAATTTTGAGTCAGGTTGCTGACTTTTTAGAAATATTTTGGGGTCCGGGCGAAATTTGAAAAATCCAGGGGGGGGTACGTTGAATTTTCCGATTTCCCGCCAAGGTAATCAAAGGGCGATTTTAAACGACCATATCTCCCACAAAAATGTAATTTGTACATTCTGAAGCTACTGGCGTTTTCCCCCGATTCTGAGCTTAGAATATGGGAGTCATTTGTTACAATCGGACGCAAAATGCGGTTTCCCGAGGCTTTAAAAAAAAAAATGTCGTTTATAATGAGTTTTCGCGAAATGCACGAAAACGAAGCCATAAAAAGAAAAATGACCTGCACCCCTGAAATCGCCAGCACCCCCGGGGTCAGGGGGCTGACTTTTAGAAAAATCCGGTCCGGTCGAAATTTGAAAAATTCAACAGGTGGGGGAGTTTAATTTTTCCGATTTCGGGGTAACCCGGATCGACTTTAAATTACCATATCTCCTACAAAAAAGGAAATTTTACATTCCAAACTAATTGAGTTTTTCCAGATTCTGAGCTTTTGAATGTGTTCATTTGTTACAACCCGGGGCAAACTGCGGTTTCCCGAGGCTTTAAAAAAAAATGTCGTTTATATTGAGATTTCGGAATTTCACGAAAAAAAGGCCTTAAAAAAAAAAAAAAAATGGGGCCTGCACCACTGAAATCGCTGTTAAATTTGGGCAGGGGGCTGACTTTTAGAAAAAACCGTGTCTGGTCGAAATTTTAAAATTAACACGTGGGGGTACGTCGAACTTTTTCCCATTTGGGGCCCAAAGGGAATCAGGATCGACTTTAAACGACCATATCTCCTACAAAAATGCGAATTTTTTTATTCCAAATTACTGGCGTTTTCCCCCGATTCTGAGCTTTTGGGAAAATGTGGGCATTTGTTACACCGGGCGCAAAAATCGGTTTCCAGAGGCTTGAAGTAAAAATGTCGTTTTATGAGTTTTCGCGAATTGCACTAAACGGCCAAAACAGAAAAAAAGACCCTTACCACTGAAATCGCCGTTAAATTTCGAGTCTAGGTGCTGACTTTTTGAAAAATTTTGGCCCGGGGCGAAATTTGGAAAAAAATTAAAAAAGGTTGGGGTACGTTGAACCTTTTTCCCATTTCGCCCAAAGGGAATCAGGGTCGATTTTAAACGACTATATCTCCTACAAAATGCGAATTTTGCATTCTGAAGCCTTTTGGGGTTTTCCCCGATCTTTTAGCTTTTAGAATATGTGGTCATTTGTTACAACCGGGCGGGAAACTGCGGTTTTTAGAGGCTTTAAAGTAAAAATGTCTATAATGAGTTTTCGAATTGACTAAAAAGAAGCCCTAAAAGAAAAAAGACCCGACCACTGAAATCGCCGAAATTTCGAGTCAGGGTGCTGACTTTTGGGAAAAAACCGTGCCGGGCCCAAATTTTAAAAAATTTAAAAAGGGTGGGGGACGTTGAACTTTTTCCGATTTGGCCAAGGGAAACAGGGATCGACTTTTAAAGAAAATATCTCCTACAAAAAAACGAAATTTTTTTCATTCTGGGCATTGGGGGTTTTCCCCAGATCTTTTAGCTTTTTTGAATATGTGGTCATTTGTTCAACCGGGCGCAAATGCGGTTTCCAGAGGCTTTAAATTAAAAATGTCGATTTAATGAGTTTTCGCGAATTGCACGAAAAAAGAAGCCATAAACAGAAAATGACCTGCACCACTGAAATCGCTGTTTAAAATTTCCCCAGTCAGGGGGGTGACTTTCAGAAAAAATTTGGGCCGGTGAAATTTGAAAAATTCAAAAGGTGGGGGGGGTTTAACTTTCCGATTTTGCCAAGGTAATCAGGATCGAATTTAAATTACCATATCTCCAAAAAAATGCGAATTTTTTATTCTAAGCTACTGAGTTTTCCCATATTCTGAGCTTTCAGGGGAATTTTGGGGCATTTGTTACAATCGGACGCAAACTGCGGTTTCCCGTGGCTTTAAAGTAAAAAAAGTCGTTTATATTGAGTTTTCGCGAAGACGAAAAAAGAAGCCAAAAAAAAAATGATGTGCAACCCCTGAAATCGCCTTTAAAATTTTGATTAGGGGGCTGATTTAGAAAATTCCCCTGTCTGGTCGAAATTTGAAAAATTTTAACAGGTGGGGAGTCGAATTTTTTCCGATTTGGCCAAGGTAATCAGGGTCGACTTAAACGAACATATCTCCTACAAAAAGCGAATTTTTTCATTTTGAAGCTACTGTCGTTTTCCCCCGATTCTGAGCTTCGGGAAAATGTGGTCACTTGTTACAAACCCGACGCAAAACGCGGGTTTTCCCGAGGCTTTAAAGTAAAAAAAAGTCGATATAATGAGTTTTCGCGAATTGCACGAAAAAGAAGCCATAAACAGAAAAAAGACCTGCACCACTGAAATCGCCGTTTAAATTTCGAGTCACGGGGCAGACTTTCAGAAAAAACCGTGTCCCGGCGAAATTTTAAAAATTTAAAAGGTGGGGGGGCGTTTTTTTTCCGATTTCCCACAAGGTAATCAGGGTCGACTTTAACGACCATATCTCCAAAAATGTGAATTTTTGATTCCCGAAGCTACTTCGTTTTCCCCCGATTCGGGGTTTTTGAATATGGTGGTCAAAGACAAAACTGACGCAAAAATGCGGTTTCTGGGGGCTTTAAAGTAAAAAAAGTCGATTTTTAAAGAGTTTTTGGGAAGGAATTTTTTAAAAAAGCCGTAAACAGAAAAAAAGACTCGACCACTGAATTGCCGTTAAATTTTTGGGGTCAGGGTGGGACTTTGAAAAAAACCGTGTCTGGTCGAAATTTTAAAAATTCAACAGGTGGGGGGAGTTTAACTTTTCCGATTTTTGGGAAGGGTAATCAAAAACGACTTTAAACGACTATATTTTCCTACAAAAAAGCGAATTTTTTCATTCTGAAGTTACTGGCGTTTTCCCAGATTCTGAGTTTTCAGGGAAAGTGGGTCATTTGTTTTAAAACGGACGCAAATCTTTTTTAGAGGCTTTAATGTAAAAATGTCGTTTATATGAGTTTTGGGAAATTTTACTAAAACGAAGCCATAAACAGAAAAAAAGACCTGCAACCCCTGAAAAAGCCGTTAAATTTCCCAGTCAGGGGGCTGACTTTCAGAAAAAACCGTGTCCGGTGAAATTTGGAAAAAATTTAACAGGTGGGGGAAGTTTAACTTTTCCGAGGCCCAAAGGGAATCAGGGTCGACTTTAAATTACCATATCTCCTACAAAAAAGCGGGTTTTTTTTCTGGGAAACTACTGGCGTTTTCCCGGTTTTTGAGCTTCAGAATGTGTGGTTTTTTTACAACCCGGGCGCAAACTGGTTTTTCCCGAGGCTTTAAACAAAAAAGTCGTTTATAATGAGTTTTCGCGAATTGAACTTTTAAAAAAAGGGCCCTAAACAGAAAAAAGACCTGCACCCCCTGAAATCCCCTTAAATTTTGAGTCAGTGCTGACTTTTAGAAAATTCAGGTCCGGTGAAATTTGAAAAAATTTTAACAGGTTGGAAAAACGTTGAATCCCCTTTTCCGGGTTTCGCCAAGGTAATCAGGATCGATTTTAAACGACCATATTCCCAAAAATGGAATTTTTGCATTCTGGTTTCTGGCGTTTTCCCCCGAATCTTTGGTTTTGGGGAAAATGGTCATTTGTTAAACCCACGCAAACCGGGTTTTTAAAAAGGGTTTAAAGTAAAAAATGTTTTTTTTTTAAAAGAGTTTCGGAACCGGGACGAAAACGAAAAAACCCTAAAAGAAAAATGACCGCACCACTGAAATTGCCGTTAAATTTCGAGTCAGGGGCTGACTTTCAGAAAAATCTGTGTCGGGGGCGAAATTCTGAAAAAATTTAACAGGTGGGGGAAGGGTTTAACCCTTTTCCCATTTCGCCAAAGGGAATCAGGAACGATTTTAAAGACCATATCTCCTACAAAAATGCGAATTTTGCATTCTGAAGCCATTGGCGTTTTCCCCCCGATCCTGAGCTTTGGGAAAATTTGGGCATTTGTTACACCGGGCGCAAAAGCGGTTTTTGGGGGCTTTAAAATAAAAAAGTCGTTTATAAATTTTCCCAATTCCGAAAAAGGGAAACCATAAACAGAAAAATGACCTGCACCACTGAAATCGCCGTTAAATTTCCCCAGTCAGGGTGCTGACTTTTAGAAAATCCGTGTCCGGTCGAAATTTGAAAAAATCAAAAGGTGGGGGGTTTAACTTTTTCCCATTTGGCCAAGGGAATCAGGATCGACTTTAAAAGACCATATCTCCTACAAAAAAGCGAAATTTTGGGACCTGGTTTCTGGCGTTTTCCCAGGATCTGGGGTTTTTAGAATGTGTGGTCATTTGTTACACCGGACGCAAAAGCGGTTTAGGGGGCTTTAAAGTAAAAAAAAGTCGTTTATATGAGTTTTCGCGAATTGACTAAAAAGAAGCCATAAAAGGAAAAAAGACCTGCACCACTGAAATCGCCGTTAAATTTCCCCAGTCAGGGGGCTGATTTTAGAAAAAACCGTGTCCGGTCGAAATTTGAAAATTTAACAGGTTAAAATTTAACTTTTTCCCATTTGGCCCAAAGGGAATAGGATCGACTTTAAATTACTAATTCCTAAAAAAATGCGAATTTTTTTATTCTAAGGTTTCTGGCGTTTTCCCCGTTTCTGAGCTTTTAGAATTTTGGTCATTTGTTACACCGGGCGCAAACTGGGGGGTTTTCCCGAGGCTTTAAAGTAAAAATGTCGTTTATAATGAGTTTTCGCGAATTGCACAAAAAGAAGCCATAAACAGAAAAAAAGACCGCACCACTGAAATCGCCGTTAAATTTCGAGTCAAGGGGCGCTTTCAGAAAAATCCTGTCCGGGCGAAATTTGAAAAAATTCAACAGGTAGGGTGTTTAACTTTTTTGGTTTGGAAGGTAATCAGGATCGACTTTAAATTACCATATCTCCCACAAAGTACGAATTTTTTCATTCTGGAAAAAATTACTGGCGTTTTCCCCCGTTTCTGGGCTTTCAAATGTGGTCATTGTTACAATCGGACCAAAAATTTCGGGTTTTCCAAAAGCTTTAAAGTAAAAAATGTCGTTTTAAAAAAGGGGTTTTTCCAAATTTCACTAAAACAAGCCATAAACAGAAAAATACCTGCACCACTGAAATCGCCGTTAAATTTCGAGTCAAGTGCTGACTTTCAGAAAATCCGTTCGGTCGAAATTTTAAAAAAATTCCCGCAGGTTGGGGAAAACGTTGAACTTTTCCATTTCGCCCCAAAGTAAACAGGATCGATTTTAAAAGGCCATATTTCCCACAAAAATGCGAATTTTTTCATTCCAAAAATACTGGCGTTTTTTAGAATCTAATTTTTAGAATATTTGGGCATTTTTTACAATCGCACGCAAACTGCGGGTTTTTAAAAGGGTTTAAAGTAAAAAAAGTCGTTTATAATGAGTTTTCGCGAATTGCACGAAAACGAAACCCAAAAAAAGAAAAATGACCTGCACCCATGAAAACGCCGTTAAATTTCGAGTCAAGGGGGCTGACTTTCAGAAAAAAACCGTGTCGGGGGCGGGGAAATTTTAAAAATTCAACAGGTGGGGTACGTTAAACTTTTCCGATTTCCCAAAAAAAAACAGGATCGGGTTTTAAACGACCCAAAATCTCCTACAAAAATGCGAATTTTTTCATTCCAATATTGGCGTTTTCCCCCAGATCCCGAGCTTTTTTTAAATATTTTTCATTTATTTTCAATCGGACCGCAAACTGCGGGTTTTTAGAGGGTTTAAAGTAAAAAAAGTCGTTTTATGAGTTTTCTTTTGGGACGAAAACGAAACCATAAACGAAAAATGACCACCCCCACTGAAATCGCCGTTAAAATTTGGCCCGTCGAAATTTGAAAAATTCAACAGGTTGGGTACGTTGAACTTTTCGTTTCTAAGGTAATCAGGATCGATTTTAAACGACCATATCTCCTACAAAAATGCGAATTTTGCATTCTGAAGCTATGGCGTTTTCCCAGATTCTGAGCTTTCAGAATATGTAGTCATTTATTTACAATCGACGCAAACTGCGGTTTCAGAAGCTTTAAAGTAAAAATGTCGTTTATAATGAGTTTTCGCGAATTGCACGAAAACAAGCCATAAACAGAAAAATGACCTGCACCACTGAAATCGCCGTTAAATTTCGAGTCAGGTGCTGACTCAGAAAAATCCGTGTCAGGTCGAAATTTGAAAAATTCAACAGGTGGGGTACGTTGAACTTTTCCGATTTGCCAAGGTAATCAGGATCGATTTAAACGACCATATCTCCTAAAAATGCGAATTTTGCATTCTGAACTACTGGCATTTTCCCCAGATTTCTGAGCTTTCAGAATATGTGGTCATTTGTTACAATCGGACGAACTACGGTTTCCAGAGGCTTTAAAGTAAAAAATGTCGTTTATAATGAGTTTCAGTGCACGAAACAAGATAAACAGAAAAATGACCTGCACCACTGAAAACGCCGTTAAATTTCGAGTCAAGTGCTGACTTTCAGAAAAATCCGTGTCAGTCGAAATTTGAAAAATTCAACAGGTGGGGTACGTTGAACTTTTCCGATTTGCCAAGGTAATCAGGATCGACTTTAAATTACCATATCTCCTACAAAATGCAATTTTGCATTCTGAAGATTACTGGCGTTTTCCCAGTTCTGAGCTTTCAGAATGTGTGTCATTGTTACAATCGGACGCAAACTGCGGTTTCAGAGCTTTAAAGTAAAAATGTCGTTTATAATGAGTTTTCGGTGCACGAAAACGAAGCCATAAACAGAAAAATGACCTGCACCACTGAAATCCGGTTAAATTTCGAGTCAGGGTGCTGACTTTCAGAAAAATCCGTGTCCCGGGCGGAATTGAAAAATTCAACAGGTGGGGTACGTTGAAATTTTCCGATTTAAAGGGAATCAGGATCGACTTTAAACCATATTTCCCACAAAATGCAATTTTGCATTTTGAAGCTACTGGCTTTTCCCAGGGTCTGAGTTTTCAGAATGTGTGGTCATTTATTTTCAATCGGACCAAACTGCGGTTTCTGAGGCTTTAAAATAAAAAAGTCGTTTATGAGTTTTCCGGTGCACAAAACAAGCCATAAACGAAAAATGCCTGCCACTGAAATCGCCGTTAAATTTCGAGTCGATGCTGACTTTCAGAAAAATCCGTGTCCGGGCAGAAATTTGAAAAATTCAACAGGTGGTACGTTGAACTTTTCCCGGGGGCCAAGGTAATCAGGATCGACTTTAAAACCATATCTCCTACAAAAATGCAATTTTGCATTTTAACTACTGGCGTTTTCCCGTTCTGATTTCAGAATGTGTAGTCATTTTACAATCGGACGCAAACTGCGGGTTTTTAGAGTTTAAAGTAAAAATTGTTTATATAGTTTTTTTTACAAAAAAAATAAACAAAAATGACCTCCACAAATCGCCGTTAAATTTC
>CAXIVR010000544.1:0-10491 GCA_964035755.1 Teleogryllus oceanicus
GCCCTCTTTTTGAAGTTTTGATCAGGTTTTCCATTTTTGTTTAATTTTGAAAAAATGCCAATGAAAAGGCTCTTTCAAAAATTTTTAAATTTCAACGTATTTTGTAACGACAGTAGTTTTTGATTTTCCCTTTTAAAGGTTAAATCTTTAAATGGCTGTATCTCTAAAAACAAGCCCCACAGGCTAAATTTCATAGGAAAGGGGGGAATTTTTTTCGAATTTGACCTAGTTTCCCCCTTTTGGGTGTTACGGCGAAAAAGAAAGTTCTTTAAAAATTTAATTTCTCATTTTTAAAAGACGGTTTTTATTTTTACTATGTGAAAAAAGTCTTTAAACTTTTTCCGTAAACTTTAAACCCTGACAAAATTTCCCCAGTGAATAACGGAATCCTCTTTTTCAAAATTTTTTACCTGAATTTCTATTTTTGCTGTTTTCAAAAAAACTTTAAAAAAGAGTTCTCTTTAAAAATTTTTAAATTTCAATCGTATTTTTGAAACGACTAGTTTTTATTATTTTTTTTCTATGTAAACAAAATTGGGGAAAATTTTTAAAAGGGTGTATCTCTACAAACCCCAAGGGGGAAATTTATAGGGAAGGGAAGGAATCCCTTTTTTCCAAGTTTTGCCTAGGTTTTTTCATTTTGGGTGAAATTACGAAAAAAAGTAAATAAAATTTTTTAAAATTTTAAAAACAATCGTATTTTTGTGACGTGTTTTGATTATTTTTACTATTAAACGAATGAAATCTTTAAATGGCTTATTTTTAAAAAATAAACCTCGGCTAAATTTCTAAGTAAGGGAATCGCCTCTTTTTTTTTTAAATTTTATTGGTTTCTAATTTTGCTGAAATTTCGTGCTTTAAAAAGAAAGTTCTTTCAAAATTTTAATTACAATCGTATTTTTTAAAGACGGGAGTTTTTATTATTTATATGTAAAAAAAATTGAAATTTTAAATGGCTGTATCTCTTAAAAAGCCCCCGGTGAAAATTTCAAAAGACGGAATCCCTTTTTTAAGTTTTGACCTAAATTTTCTCATTTTTCTAAAATTACAAAAAAAATAAAGTTCTCTTTCAAAATTTTAATTACAATCATTTTTTTTTAAAGACAGTGTTTTAAATTTTTTTTCTATGTAAAAAGGAAAAATTTAAAGGCTGTATCTCTAAACCCAAAACCCTACAGGGGAAATTTCCTAGTGAAGAGACGGAATCCCTCTTTTTCAAGGTTTTACTGGTTTTCCATTTTGGGTGAATTAAGGAAAAAAAGCTTTAATTTAAAAAGTTTCTTTAAAAATTTTAAATTAAAACATTTTTGTCGACGGGAGTTTTGATTATTTTTACTAAAAAATTTAAATCTTAAAATTGTTCCTTTAAACCCCCACAGGCTGAAATTTCCTGTAAAGAAGGAATCCCTCTTTTTTTAAGTTTGACCTAGGACTTTCTCAATTTTGCTGAATTTACGAAAAATGCTAAATAGAAAAGTTCTCTTTCAAAATTTTAATTAAATCTATTTTTGTCGACGGTAATTTTTATTATTTTACTATTAAACGGAATTAAATCTTTTAAAAGGCTTATCTCATAAACTATAAAACCCTACAGGCTGAAATTTCCATAGTGAATAGGAATCGCCTCTTTTTCAAGTTTTGACTAGGTTTTCTAATTTTTGCTGAATTTACGAAAAAAAGCTTAAATAGAAAGTTCTCTTTTAAATTTTAATTACAATCGTATTTTTAGTAACGACGGGAGTTTGATTATTTTTACTATGTAAACGAAATTGAAATTTTAAATGCTGTATCTCGTAAATAAAGCCTACGAGGCTAAATTTCCATAGTGAATAGACAGAATCGCCTCTTTTTTCAAGTTTGACCTAGGATTTCCCCATTTTGCTGAATTTACGAAAAATGCTAAATAGAAAAGTTCTCTTTAAATTTTAATTACAATCGTATTTTTAGAAACGACGGTAGTTTTGATTATTTTTACTATGGCAAGTTGAATCTTTAAATGGCTGTATCTCTAAACCCATAACCCTACGAGGCTGAAATTTCCTAGTGAAGCAGGGGAAACGCCTCTTTTTAGTTTTGACCTAGGGTTTTCTCATTTTTGCTGAATTTTCGAAAAAAAGCTTGAAATAGAAAAGGTATCCTTCAAAAATTTTAATTAAAAACGTATTTTTAGTAACGACGGGATTTTTGATTATTTTTACTATAAGCAATTTAAATCTTTAAATGGCTGTATTACCAAACTATTAAATACAGAGGCTCAAATTTCCCCAGTGAATAGACGGGGAAACGCCTCTTTTTCAAATTTTTTCAGGTTTTTTCATTTTTTTCTGAATTTACAAAAAAAAGCAAATAAAAAAGTTCTCTTTCAAATTTTTTAAATTTCAAAAGTATTTTTTAAAAAGACGGGAGTTTTGATTATTTTTCTTTAAACGAAAATTGGGAAAACTTTAAATGGCTGTATCTCTAAAATATGGCCCACGAGGCAAAATTTTCCCTAATAAATAGATTGGAATCCCTTTTTTTTTGAAGGTTTTGACCTAGGACTTTCTCAATTTTTCTGGTTTTTCGAAAAAAAGCGATAAATGAAAAGTTTTTTTTTCAAAAATTTTTAAATTTCAATCGTATTTTTTGTAACGACGGTAGTTTCGATGATTATTTATATGTAAACGAAATTGGGAAAACTTTAAATGGCTCTATCTCGTAAAAATAAGCCCTACAGGCTAAATTTCCATAGTGAATAGACAGGAATCGCCTCTTTTTCCGAAGTTTTGATCTAGGATTATCTCATTTTTGTTGGTTTTGAAAAAAAGCTTGAAATAGAAAAGTTCTACTTCCCAAAAATTTTTAAATTTCAATCGTATTTTTTGTAACGACGGTAGTTTTTTTTATTTTTACTATGTCAGCAAAAATTTAAATCTTTAAAAAGGCTGTATCTCGTAATCTATAAGCCCAACAAAGGCTGGGAAAATTTCCCCAGTGAATGAAGGGAAACGCCTCTTTTTTTGAAGTTTTGACCTAAGGTTTTCTCATTTTTTGAATTTACGAAAAAATGCTTTAAATAGAAAAAGTTCTCTTTCAAAATTTTAATTACAAGTATTTTAAAAAAGACAGTAGTTTTGATTATTTTTTTCTATTAAACGAAATTGAAATCTTTAAAAAGGGTGTATCTCGTAAATATAAGCCCACAGGCTGAAATTTCTATAGTAAATAGAGGGGAATCGCCTTTTTTTTAGAAGTTTTTACCTAGGACTTTCTCAATTTTTTCTGAATTTACGAAAAAAAGCTTTAAATAGAAGAGTTCTCTTTCAAAAATTTTTTTTTACAATCGTATTTTTGTAAAGACAGGAGTTTTGATGATTATTTACTATGTAAACGAAATGGGGAAAACTTTAAATGGCTCTATCTTGTAAACTATGGGCCCCACGAGGCTGAAAATTCCATAGTGAATAGACAGGGAAACGCCTCTTTTTTCCAAAGGATTTTGATCTAAGGTTTTCTCTTTTTTGTTGAATTTACGAAAAAAATGCTTTAAATAGAAGAGTTCTTTTTAAAATTTTTAAATTTCAATCGTATTTTTTAAACGACGGGAGTTTTGATTGACTTTACTATGTAAACAAAATTGAAATCTTTAAATGGCTGTATCTCTCTACAAACCCCACAGGCTGAAATTTCCATAGTGAAGAGACCCCGGAATCCTTTTTTTTTTCAGTTTTCACCTAGGATTTTCTCATTTTTTTCTGAAAAACGAAAAAATGCTTTAAATAGAAGAGTTCTCATTCAAATTTTTAATTACAAAAATTTTTTTTTAACGACAGTAGTTTTGATTATTTGTTACTATGTAAAAAAATGGGAAAACTTTAAATGGCTGTATCTCTAAACTATAAGCCCTACAGGCTGAAATTTCCATAGTGAAGAGACGGGAATCGCCTCTTTTTCAAATTTTTACATCGGATTTTTACATTTTTTTCTGAATTAAGGAAAAAATGTTTAATTGAAAGTTGTCTTTTTAAAATTTTAATTCAATCGTATTTTTTGTAACGACAGTAGTTTTGATTATTTTTTTCTATGTAACAAATTTAAATCTTCAAATGGGTGTATCTAAACTTCAAGCCCTACGGGCTGAAAAATTTTCCCTTTGAAGAAACGGGGAAACGCCTCTTTCTTTGAAGTTTTTACCTAGGATTTTCTCATTTTTTGCTGAATTTACGAAAAAAAGCTTGAAATAGAAGAGTTCTCCTTCAAAATTTTTATTTCAATCGTATTTTTTGTAAACGACGGGAGTTTTGATTATTTTACTATGTAAAGGAATTGAAATCTTTAAATGGCTTATCTCGTAAACTATAAGCCTTACGACGCTCCAAAATTTCCCCAGTGAATGACAGGAATCGCCTCTTTTTCAAATTTTTTACCTAGGATTTTCTAATTTTTGCTGAATTTACAAAAAAAACCTTTAAATAAAAAAGTTCTCTTTTAAAATTTTTATTATAATCGTATTTTTTGAAACGACGGGAGTTTTTATTTTTTTTTTTTATGTAAACAAATTGGGAAAACTTTAAATGGCTGTATCTCTAAACTATAACCCCACGAACAAATTTCCCAAATAAATAGACAGGAATCCCTCTTTTTCAAGTTTTGACCTAGGACTTTCTCAATTTTGCTGGGAAATTACGAAAAAAAGCGATAAATAGAAAGTTCTCTTTCAAATTTTAATTACAATCGTATTTTTGTAACGACGGGAGTTTTTTATGATTTTTTTTATTAAACAGAAAATTTAAATCTTTATATGGCTCTATCTCAAACTATAAGCCCTACAGGCTGAAATTTCCATAGTGAAGGGCAGGAATCCCTTTTTTTCGAAGTTTTGACCTAAGGTTTTCTCATTTTTTTGCTGAATTTACGAAAAAAAGCTTGGGAAAAAGAAGAGTTCTTCTTCAAAAATTTTTAAATTTCAATCGTATTTTTAGTAACGACGGGAGTTTTGATTATTTATTAGTATGTAAAGAAATTAAATATTTAAAATGGCTGTATCTCGTAAATTATAAGCCCCACAGGCTCAAATTTCCCCAGTGAATAGACGGAATCGCCTCTTTTTTTAAAATTTTGACCTAGGATTTTTTCATTTTTTCTGAATTTACAAAAAATGCTTTAAATAGAAGAAATTCTCTTTCAAATTTTTAATTACAATCGTATTTTTAGAAAAGACGGGAGTTTTGATTTTTTAACCCTTTTAAAAAAAAATTGAAATCTTTAAATGGCTGTATTTGTAAACTATAAGCCCCACGAGGCTGGGAAATTTTCCCTAGTAAATGAGGAATCGCCTCTTTTTTTAAAATTTGACATGGGGCTTTCTCAATTTTTTCTGAATTTACGAAAAATGCGATAAATGAAGAAATTCTCTTTCAAAATTTTAATTTCAATCTTTTTTTTAACGGCGGGAGTTTTGATGATTATTTACTATGTAAACGGGAAAATTGAAAACTTTAAATGGTTTTCTCGTAAACTATAAACCCTCGAAAAAAATTCCCCTAGTGAATAGACAGGGAAACGCCTCTTTTTTTAGTTTTGACCTAAGGTTTCCTCATTTTTGCTGAATTTACGAAAAAAATTTCTTTTGAAGATCTCCATTCAAAATTTTTTAAATTTCAATCAATTTTTAGTTTAAAGACAATTTGTTTTGATTATTTTTACTATGTAAACGAAATTGAAATCTTTAATTGGCTGTATCTCGTAAACTATGGGCCCCCGAGGTAAATTTCCATAATGAATAGACAGGAATCGCCTCTTTTTCAGGATTTTGACCTTAGATTTTTTTCATTTTTTTTCTGAATTTACGAAAAAAAGCCTTTTTTTAAAATGTTCTCATTCAAAATTTTAATTTCAATCGTATTTTTTGTAACGACTGTAGTTTTGATGATTTTTACTATGTAAACAAAATTGGGAAAACCCTTTTAAATGGCTGTATCTCTAATCTATAAAACCCCACGGGGGGCTTAAATTTCCATAGTGAATAAACAGGGAAACCCCCTTTTTTTTAAAAATTTTTACCTAAGTTTTTTTCATTTTTTGAATTTACGAAGAAATGCTTCAAAAGAAAAAAGTTCTCATTCAAAATTTTAATTACAATCGTATTTTTTTAAATAAAGCAGGTAGTTTTTATTATTTTTTTCTATATAAACGAAATTGATATCTTTTAATGGCTTTTCTCGTTTTTTTTATAAGCCCTACGAGGCTGAAATTTCCATAGTGAATAGACCCCGGAATCCCTCTTTTTTTTGAAGTTTTGACCTGGATTTTTTTATTTTTGGAAATTTTGAAAATTGCTTAAATAGAAGAGTTCTCATTCAAAAATTTTTAAATTTCAATCGTATTTTTAGTAACGACTTTTAAATTTTTATTTTTTAAATATTAAACAAATGAAATCTTTAAAAGGCTGTATCTCTAAAACCCATAAGCCCTACAAGCTAATATTTCCCTACTGAATAGACGGGAATCGCCTCTTTTTTTCAGTTTTGATCTAGGATTTTCTCATTTTTCTGCTGAATTTACGAAAAAATGCTTTAAATAGAAGAGTTCTCTTTCAAAATTTTAATTACAATCGTATTTTTGTAACGACAGTGATTTTGATTATTTTTACTATGCAAGCAGAATTGAAATCTTTAAATGGCTGTATCACGTAATCTAAGGGCCCTACGAGTACAGAAATTTTCATAGTGAATAGGTGGGGAATCGCCTCTTTTTCGAACTTGACCTAAGTTTTTCTCATTTTTGCTGAATTTACGAAGAGAATTGCTTCAAAGAAGAGTTCTCGTTAAAATTTAGTACAATCGTTTTTAAGTAACGCAGAAAAGTTTTGATTATTTTTACTATATAAACAGAAATTGAAATCTTTTTTATTAGTGTATCTCTCGTAATCTATAAGCCCTACGAGGCTAGAAATTTCCTGAAGTGAATAGGGAGGGAACTCTTTTTAAGTTTGACTGGATTTTCATTTTTGATTTGAAAAATGCTTAAAGAATCCTTAAATTTAATTAAATCGTATTTTGTAACACGTAGTTTGTATTTTTCTTTAACAATAAATCTTTAATGCTGTATCTCAACTAAACCTAAAGGGTGAAATTCCTGTAATAGAGGGAAACCTCTTTTCGAAGTTTATTTGTTTCTCATTTTGCTGAATTACGAAAATCTTTAAAAGAAGAGTCCTTCAAATTTAATTAATCGTTTTGTAACGACGTGTTTGATTATTTTACTATTAACAATGAAATCTTTAATGGCTGTATCTCTCTAGGCCTCGGTGAAATTCATAGTGAATAACGGATCCCTCTTTTCAAGTTTTACCTAGATTTCTCATTTTGCTGAATTTACGAAAATTTAAAAAAGTTCTCATTCAAAATTTTAATTACATTATTTTGTCAAGAGTTTGATATTTTTCTATTAAAATGAAATCTTTAGGCGTATCTCGTAATCTATTAGGGGAAATTTCCATAGTGAATAACGGGAAACCTCTTTTTCGATTTGCCTATTTTCATTTTGCTGAATTTAAAATTGCTTAAAAGAGGTTCTATTAAAATTTTAATTACAATCTATTTTAAGTACAGGTATTTGATATTTTTCTATAAACAGTGAAATCTTTAATGGCTTTCTCTAACTAAACCTACAGCTAATTTCCATAGTGAATAGACAGGAATCCCTCTTTTTCAGAAGTTTTAGACCTAGGATTTTTCATTTTTGCTGAATTTACGAAAAATGCTTAAATAGAAGAGTTCTCATTCAAAATTTTAATTACAATCGTATTTTTAGTAACGACAGTAGTTTTGATTATTTTTACTATGTAAACAGAAATTGAAATCTTTAAATGGCTGTATCTCGTAAATATAAGCCTCAGAGCTAAATTTCCATAGTGAATAGACAGGGAATCGCCTCTTTTCAGAAATTTTGACCTAGGTTTTCTCATTTTTGCTGAATTTACAGAAAAATTGCTTTAAATAGAAGAGTTCTCCATTCAAAATTTTAATTACAATCGTATTTTTAGTAACGACAGTAGTTTTGATTATTTTTACTATGTAAACAGAAATTGAAATCTTTAAATGGCTGTATCTCTAACTACAAGCCCTACAGGCTGAAATTTCCATAGTGAATGAGAGGAATCGCTCTCTTTTTTCAGAGTTTTGACCTAGATTTCTCATTTTTGCTGAATTTACGAAAAAATGCTTTAATGAAAGAGTTCTCATTCAAATTTTAATTACAATCGTATATTTTTAGTAACGACAGTAGTTTTGATTATTTTTACTATGTAAACAAATTGAAATCTTTAAATGGCTGTATCTCGTAATCTAAAGCCCTACGAGGGCTGAAATTTCCATAAGTGAATAGACGGAATCGCCTCTTTTTCAGATTTTGACCTAGGATTTTCTCATTTTTGATGAATTTACGAAAAATTGCTTGAAATAGAAGAGTTCTCATTCAAAATTTTAATTACAATCGTATTTTTAGTAACGACAGTAGTTTGATTATTTTTACTATATAAACAAATTGAAATCTTTAATGGCTGTATCTCGTAATCTATAAGCCCTACGAGGCTGAAATTTCCATAGTGAATAGACGGAATCGCCTCTTTTTCAGAAGTTTGACCTAGGATTTTCTCATTTTTGCTGAATTTACGAAAAAATGCTTTAAATAGAAGATTCTCATTCAAAATTTTAATTACAATCGTATTTTTAGTAACGACGTAGTTTTGATTATTTTTACTATATAACAGAAATTGAAATCTTTAAATGGCTGTATCGTAAACTATAAGCCCTACAGGCTGAAATTTCCATAGTGAATAGACAGGAATCGCCTCTTTTTCAGAGATTTTGACTAGGGTTTTCTCATTTTTGCTGAATTTTGAAAAATTTCTTTAAATGAAGAGTTCTCTTTTAAAATTTTAATTACAATCGTATTTTTGTAACGACAGGGAGTTTTGATTATTTTTACTATTAAACAGAAATTGAAATCTTTTTAAAGGCTGTATCTCTAAACTAAAGCCCTACGAGGCTAAATTTCCATAGTGAATAGACAGGAATCCCTCTTTTTGAAATTTTGACCTAGGATTTTCATTTTTGCTGAATTTACGAAAAAAAGCTTGAAATAGAAGAGTTCTCCTTCAAAAATTTTAATTACAAACGTATTTTTTGTAACGACGGTAGTTTGATTATTTTACTATTAACAAAATTTAAATCTTTAAATGGCTGTATTTTAAACATAACCCTACAAAGGGTAAATTTCCTATAAAAGAAGGGAAACCCTCTTTTTTAAATTTTGATGGTTTCTCAATTTTCTAATTTACGAAAAATGCTTTATAAATTCTCTTTAAAAATTTTTTTTTCAATCTATTTTTGTAACGACAGTAGTTTTGATTATTTTTACTATTAAACAAATAAATTTTAAATCTTATCTCTAAATCAAGCCCGAGGCTAAATTCCAAGTAAAAAGACGGGAATCCCCCTTTTTTAAATTTTGACCTAAGTTTCCTCATTTTTGCTGAATTTTGAAAAATTCTTTAAATAGAAGGTCCCTTAAAATTTTAATTCAATCAAATTTTTTGTAACGACAGTAGTTTTTATTATTTTTACTATTAAAAAATTGAAAACTTTAATTGGGTGTATCTTAACCCTTAGCCTACAGGTAAATTTCCATATGAATGGGGGTCACCCCTTTTTCGAGTTTTTACCTTGATTTTTCTTTTTTTCTGTTTGAAAAAAAAGCTTTTAATAGGAAAATTCCTTCAAAATTTTAAATTCAATCCCTTTTTTTATAACGACGTGTTTGTTTTTTTACTATGTAAACAAAATTAAATCTTTTTGGGTATTTTAACTAAAGCCCCCCAGGGAAATTCCAAATGAATAAACGGAATCGCTTTTTTTTCGTTTGACCAGGTTTTCTCATTTTTCAATTTGAAATGCCAAAAAAAAAGTTCTCATTCAAATTTTAATTAAATTTTTTTTAAAATAACCAGGGAGTTTTTATTTTTTTTTTAAAAAAGAAAACTTTTAAGGGGTGTATTTTCGTAATCAAAGCCCTCGAGGCAAATTTCCAAGTGAATGGGAAGGGGTCGCCTCTTTTTCGAAGTTTTGACCTAGGGTTTTTTTTTTTTCTGAAATTTAAAAATTCTTTGAAGGTTCTCATTCAAAAAATTTTAAAATTTCAATCCCTATTTTTAGTAACGCAGTAATTTTGATTTTTTTCTATTAAAAAAGTGGAAAACTTTAAATGGCTGTTCCTTTTAAAAAAAAATACACTAAAATTTTCCTTGAATAGACAGGGGTTTTTTTTTTAAGTTTTTGATTTTGGTTTCCCCATTTTTGAATTTGAAAAAAAGCTTAAATAGAAGAGTTCCAAAATTTTAAAATTACAATCGTATTTTTGTAACGACAGTAGTTTTGATTATTTTTTCTAAAACAAATTAGAAATCTTTAAATGGCTGTATCTCTCCCAAAACCCCACAGGGGGAAACCT
>CAXIVR010000547.1:0-18016 GCA_964035755.1 Teleogryllus oceanicus
CTTTGGGGTTTTTTTCCCCAAACCCTTTTTTTATTCTCTTCACAGGTTGACGGCGGGCCGTCATTTTTTTTCGTAGTTAGGCATCTCCTGACCCACTAGAAAAAAAATCTCTATAAGCATCTCCTTCTGTTTTAATTTACCATTACAGCCAAAAAAAGGAGAAAAATTTTGTCGTCACTTTCCGATCTCCCCCTCTAAAAATGCCCTAATTTTTTAAATTTTTACTAATTTTTTTTCACAAACCTGGATCTATAATTTTTTTTAAAAATCCAGTAAAATTCCGGTTAAGAAAATAAAAAAAAAAAACAATACAAGTGACTTTTTTTAAAGGAAAAAAGGTCTAATATTTTAAAATTTTCCCTCATTGGGGTGGGAGGGAAATGGGGGGAAGGGGAAAGGGGAAATTGCACGGGTCGGGCCCCGATTGCTGGATCTCGGCATTCGCCCTTTTGATCTAGAACCACCGGCCTAGATCAGACCCCGGCCTAGAACTTTTTTTGGGCGGCTGATATCACCGCTATCCTGTTAATCCTCCAAAATTTCCCTCAGGACTGCTCTAAAACCCCGGTAAGGCCTTTACAGAGTTAAATTCTGAGCCCCTCAGCCCGTAGTGATGGTTTTTTAACTGGGTCTTAATCATCATTTCTCTGAAACTTTTCTTGAACGTAGTTGAAAAATGGGCGATAAATTTTGTTCAAAGTTCGACACTGAAAAGAAAAGCCCGTCTGGAAAATCAAAATCAGACCCGCAGTGCTCAGGTCACGCTCTGGGGGGCAAACAGGACAGTAGATGGGTTTTGGTCCTCCCCAAAAGGGCCTAGATCCCTCCCCTTTCTTTAAATTTGTTAAAACTGAACAAGTTCTCATATAACAACTAGCTATCTACGATAGGGTTTTGTTTCCGGGCCAACCAAATTTTAATGCAATTTTGTGATCAGTGCGGGTGGGGCTTTTTCCCTTTCAAACCCTATTCTCAAAGGGGGGCAGCAAGGGCATCGTTCAAGAAAATTCCGGGGTTAAATAATGAAAATTTTTTTTTCTTATCGGGAAAAACAGTTAAAACTGTATACGTAGGAGAAATTTGTGTTTTTTTAATTTAAATCCATGCCTTTTTTATACCCATAATTACCCCTATATAGCAAGAAGGGGGTAATATTTCAAAAAATTTCTAACAAAAAACTTGTAAAATCAAGAATTAAGTTTTTTTTTGTAAATCATTATTTCCTCCCAAAAACGGGGGAGTTTAAAAAACCCTTTTTATTTTTCATTTTTTTTTTAACCCCCCTTCAAAATCAACAAGGGAAGTATCTTTTAGTTGGCCTCAAAGAAAATTTAACAAATTTAATAAAATAAAAATCTGCCCTTTAAAGTTTCATTTTCAATTAAATTTCATTAAAAAAAATCAATTTTAAAAAATTTAAAACCCATTTAAAAAAAAACCTTTTTAAAAAAAAAATTTTTTAAAAATTTTATTTCGTAGATTTTTTTGGGAAAAATTTTTTTTTGTTAAAAAATGTCAAAACAGTAAATGATTTTAAAAATTGGGCCCAGCAAATAAAAAAGCCCTTTTATAAAATTTTCCCTTCTTCTCAAACCAAGTTAAATTTATCTAACAGATTCCCCCCCATTCTCATATGCCTCCCCAATCGTTTCCCAAAAAACATCATTAAAAAATTCGTTTAAAAATTCTTTTTTAACTTGTTAAATTTCCCATGGTTTTTCAATGAACAAAAACGTAATGGGTGGTATTTTTCCTTAAAATTATTTTTTACAACTCTAAAAATTTTATTCTATATAAATCATAGTCCCTTTTTAGCTGGGTTCATACCCCCTCCCCAAAAATGAATAAAAATGAATTTCCCAAAACTTTTCCTTTCATTTGCTTTTCTCATCAACAGTAAAAAATAGGGGAAATAAATTTGGGATTTTTTTTTAAAAGCTTTAAAGCTAAATTTTTTTCCCTCCTTCAATTCTTATAATCAAAAAAGAAATTGTTTTTTTTAACCCTTTTCTACCAAAACCCCTTTTAGTCAAACCCATTAAATATTCAAAAAAAAACCCGTTTTGGACATTTTTTTACATTTCTTCTTTTTTTTATTTTTGAAAAGTTTCACCTCTTTATGAACTTTTCAATACAAAATTGGTTTGTATACCATTATGATATATTGTTTAAAAAGAAAAATAATTTTAAATTTAATTCAAATTTAACTTTTCTCCAAAATGACATCGTTCCTCCATTGGCAATTTTTGTGTCCCTTGGGGGAAAGCGCACCTGCAATTTCTTTTTTAATCCCAATGTAAGGGAGTATCTAAAAAATTTAAAAATGATCAAGTACAAAATTCAAGTCAACGTGGTACATGAAAAAACTTGTTTAATTGGGGAAAAAAAAAGGGTTCAATTTATCTTCAAGCCCAAATTCCTTATGTAATTGGTCCGTTAGTTAAACAAAATTTAAAAAAAGGTCTCGGGAATTTTGACTTAAGTTGGGGATTTTTGATTCAGTATTTTTTGGTGTTATCGGCCTTTTTCCTGCCCAAAACCACGATTAACGTCCCGGAAATTTTTGTAGGGTCAGTTTTTCCCAGCTGAAATTTCAGTACGTAGTTTGTTACGCCTTAGTGTAATTTGGTTTTAGGATGATGATGAGGGTAAAGGCCCAAACCTGCTTCTTGCCACGCAGGACTCAAAACCTGCAGCCTTCCCCGGCAGACTTTTTATTTTCCTATTACTTTATTATTATTATTATTATTATTATTATTATTGTGTATTATTTATTTTATTAATTTTATTATTATCTCTTTGGTCTTATTTTTAGGTAATCATTTTTTTGGTTGTACGAGAAACGAGTTATTTTTCCCAGTTTATCGTAAAATCCGGAAGTGCTGTGATGGGAAAATTCGTCTCGTATGAGTTAATTTCCAACCATCACAACACCAAGTGATTTTTGGGTTGACTATTGTAATGTTTTTGTCCCCAATGGTACTTTTCCCGATAAACAGTTCAAAACATTTAAAAAAAAGCCCCCATAGAAAAAAAAAAATAAAACCGGGGTAAAAAGAAAAAAAGAACAAACCCTTGTATTGCAGTTTGGTTTATAAACATTAGACCCGGGGGATTTAGAAACATTTTGAAATTTCCCAGTAAAATCCGTCAGGCAATAAAAATTATTAAAATTTTTCCCTTTTTGCTTTTTGTATTAAGGAAAAATATTAATAAAGCCCCATTGTTGGGCGATGAAACCCATATAAAAAAAGGTTTTTCGTATACTCGAAAACGCGAAAAATATCAATTCAGACTTTCAGGTAAAACGAAAATTAGCTGCATCGGGTTTTCCCCATTTAAATATCTTGAGGGGAAGTATAAAATTTTTAATCCGAGTAAATTAATTCAAAGCAAAAACCAAAGGGGTTTGGGGAAAATGCAGGGGTTTTCCATTTCACATAAAAAAGGGGAAAAACAGGGAAAAAAAAGGGTTTTGACAAAAAAAAACAAGGAAAACATCAAATTTTGGAAATTCCCGGAAAATTTTATAAAAACCCAAAAACGAAAAATAATGTTTTTTAAACGTTGAAATTAAATATTTTAAAAAGAACCAAGGTGACGCGATCGTCGGTTATCGACGATCGGGAAAAGTGCTGAAAAAAAGGATAACAATCTGGGTTGAAAAAGATTCGTAGTGTGTCTGGACTCGGTAAAGTAGGATGTATGTTCGCGTGGCGATTCTTAAATTTTTTGAAAAGTGGAAAATTACGAGCATCATCCGTAAAAGTAACCGGAAATTTTTTAAGTACGGTGTGTAACAGTCGGGGAAAGGAAATTTCGTAAAAAAAAAGGAAAATTTTTGGAACTTTTTGAAATTCCAACGCCCGCTGGACTTCGAGGAGCAGCGGTAGGGAGAAATTTTTCGGCAGTGGGGCGCGAGTTGCATGAAAAATAAGAGGCGCAAAATTTTAAATTTCCCGGAACTGGGTTAAAGGTTTAACAATTTGGGGGTTTTTAAAAAAAAATAAGATGGCAGCGTGAACTCCAAGGCCCCCCGGCCTGTGGTGCGGGGGAGTGCCCGGATATATATGGCGAAAACCCAAAAGGCGCTGTTGGGCGTGAGTAATCACCTCCAGACACAAAAGTTCATCGGGGAAACGGTATACGTGAGCCAAAGCTTTTTGACATTTGTTTTTTTTTAGTTTGAGGGAAAGGCTTTTGGAAGCCCAAAGGTGGGTGTTTTTAAAGACGGAAAACCCGCCCAGAATGCATTCGGGGGTTTATGTTTTGCGTGAATGGTTTTTTTTTTTTTTTTGTTTTGTAAATGTTTGTGTGAACGAAAAGTTTTATATATCATGTATTTGTTTTTGAGGAGGAGAAGTGTTTATTTTTTTTTTTTTGATGTGGGTTGTATTGTGTGTCCGTAAATTTTTCCATTGCCTTGGGCCACTAAAAAAATAAATTAAAAAGAATTTAAAAGAAAGGCAATTAAAAAAAATTTCCCTTCCCAAATTTGGGGGTCATATTGGAAAATCAATGTTTTTTTCCCATTTTTAAGTATTAGACTGATCCACGGGACCAAATTACCTCTCCGCCCTGTGGACGCACCCAGACCCTTGGGTGAGTAAAAGGACCGGGTAAGCTGAGAGGGAAATTTGGGAGTAAAAAAGGGGGGAAAGTTATAAATTAAGGGGAACCCAACCTTGGGGGCTAATTTTTATTAGTTTTTTTTAAAGAAGGGTTTAAAAAAGGGAAATAGAATAGAAAAAAGAAGAAGGAGAAACCTTTATGGGGCGTTTGGTGGGGCTGTGTTTAAAGGGGCCTTTTTAAGTTTATGGTAGCTAGAAAGGGGGGGTTCGGCCCCATTCCCAAGTGGCGCCCAAACGTGGTGGGGCTGGGGTTTGAAAATTATAAAGAAACGTGGGATCGTGGTTTTCGCGGTAATCGTTATCAGTTCAGTCGCTATGGGACAAAGCGGTAATTGGTCAGTTTCGGGCGTGGACCCCGGGGAAAACTATTTCTGTTCGAGGGGGGGACGACGAATATCCCCCAAGAAAATTTGGGGTGAAGGGGGGGAAATTCCCCGGTTAATGTCGGGGGCAGTAATGGGGCCAGAAGCGCAGGTAGTTCCAGGGGGGGGGCCAAGAGGACCCCCGGAAACCTACGATGGCAATGTTTTTTCAATTCATGAAAGGAATGAAACCGATAACATTGGGTAGCTAAAATTTTCCCAAGGGGAATGGGCCAAGATGAAGAACGTAGCGCTAGGAGGGAAAATAACGTTAGAATAAATTTGAGGGGGCCCGAGCAGAACCAAACAATTTCCACTTTAAAATGGTTGCAGTGGGGTTGCTTTCCCGACAGTTTCAGTTTTCCCGGAAGAAATTAAACCATTTAAACCGAATAAATTGCCCGGTTTCCCAATTGAAGCGAACGTAAAATATAGAGAGAAATTTGGGAAACGTGTTGCGTGGTGCAAAGGGGTTCCCAGTTTGGGTTGGGAAATTGGGAGGTAAGGTCGACGGGGGGCCCCTTGAAACAATCGGTGCACTCGCGGGACGCTTTAGTTGACGTCCCAAGGGCGTTAAAAAATGCGGGGAAACACCCCTGCGCCCGGACGCTCGGTTGGGAAAAAATTGGGGAATCGGTCTGGGGATGGACGAAAATATTCGATCGACAACCCCGGTGAAATCGAAAATTTTAAAATCGGTAGGCGCGGGGCCGACGGCCCGAAATCGCCCGGCAATTCTTCGAAAGATCGAAATTTGGGAAGGGCAGGTGTTCACCGGGGTAGGGTAAATGGAAACAGTGGTATGATGGGGCATCCGACCCAATTTTTACGTTTCCCATGGAAAAGAAAAGGCAGCCGTTTTTGTTCCCTAACCGCGCTGAAATTTTTAGTTAAACCCAATAAAACCGGATGGGGATGAAATTAAGATTCGTCGAAGGGCTTTAAATTTCCCAAGGCGCGGTATTGGTGGCGTTTTGACGCCGACGCCCCTACATCGGGGAATGGCCCCAAATTTTTTGGAAAGATTTGGAATTAGCACCCAAATTCAAAGGCGGGAATTTGGGTTGATGTCAGAACGTTTGGGGAAAGGGGGAAGTTGGGAAAAGGCATGATGACTTTGTCACGCAAAAGTAAGCGCATTTGGGTGTCGGCGGGATTTTTAAGGCCCAAAAATTTGAATTCTAATCCGACGGATCCCGGGGCGGCATTCAAATATTGTGGAACAACATCCCAGATACCATCGACCCCGGATCAGGGGGGTGACAGATTCGAAGGGGGAACGAGGGAAATGAGAAAAGACGCGCAGGGGGAAACGGGTAAAAGTTCAGAAACGGGAATGGAATAATCGTTTTTATGGGGGGGATATCGGGGGAACTTGCGCAATTGAAGTCCTGGTGATGATAAATCAGTAGGCAAGCACAAAACGCGTAATTTGGGGGGGCCAAAAAAAAACCCCGGAAAAGGATAATGGAACGTTCGGGGGTGAACGAAAGGGGGCAGAAGAAAAAAGTCAGGAAATTTGGGGGGGCGCAATACCAGATGGTGGGAAAAAAGAAAGAAGGAAGACGGGGAAAACTAGAAACGTTTGGGGCGAACAGGTGGCTCCCAAACCCCAAACGGGGAGGATCGACGATCCGACGGGGATAGCTTTGGAACGATCATCGTTGAAGGGGTTAATTGCTCCGGGAAGAAATAATGAAGGGGGGAAACCAGAATTCTAATTGGGGGTGTATGCTACGGGGGGAAGTACGAGCGCTGGGGAGACTCAGGCGGCTCTGGGGGGCAGTGTGGAAAAATTCTGTAATAAATGGAAAGGAAAGGGGTTTTGTTAGTTGGTTTCCGACCGGAAACACAAATCATGATGGAAACCGAAAAACGGGAATACCCCGGGGAAAAAGTCTGGGTTGAGTTGATGTCGGAGGGGGACCATTTGGGGGGCAGCAGTTTGTCATTCGAGGGTGATCCGGGACGTCATCGTTGGGGTGGACCCTTTAGGGGGTTCCAAGCCGTCGTCGACGTAGGTGCTGGAAAGTGACCCCTACGATCAAAGGGTTTTATTGGGAAAAAAATCCATTTGGGCGCTTGTTTTATGGGCCCGGGGGTCGCAGGGGATGAGATGCGGGCCCTTATGGAAGAGATCCTCAGAATTTGGGTAGGGCCCGGGGAAAGGGGTCTGGACGGGGGAAATGTCCGCAAAATTCGACAACTGTTGGGAAGTTCCCAAAAAATTTTTGGGGAATCGGGGGAAAAAGGTGAAAAGGGCCAAATTTTCTTTTGCAAAGGGCCTTTTTCCTTTACTAGGCAATATCCCATTCCGAAATGTACGTAGAACAGGTGGGAAGCTAGTGGAGGGAAAAGGAAGAAAAAGGGGGGGAAAGGGCAATTCCCCGTATGTCGGGCCATTGGTCGTGGTAATAAAAAAAGGAACATTCCCCATCTCTGGATGGGGAAAATTAAACGGTGTTTCTATTCCACGGTACGAGACCCAAACCCCGATTGAGATGGTGATGAAGTTGGGGGGTTATCTTCAGTGCCTCGATTTTCATCCCCGTACTGGCAGATAAGGTCAAACGACAGTCAGCGTTTAAGTTTCAAATTTGAGGGGGTTTTCGCGGTTCTTTCCGGGGGGCTGAAAAACCCCAAAACATGGTTTTGAGGGGGTTCCCTTTTGAACAAATTCTGAACCTGTGCCCACTCAGCACCCCTTCGACGCCGTGGGGGACATTTCCGGGGTGAAAAGTTAAGTTTTGGGGGAAAAAACGGAGTTAGTGGATTCCCCGGGGGACTCCTAACCCGAAAGGTGTACAAGTTGAAAAATCAGAGAAAACCGGAAAAGGGCTCAGGGAATTTTTAGAAAATTTAGTGTAAGGGGACGAAGTTTTGATCCTTCGCCCCATTCGTCTTCCTCCGACCAGAAATTGTTTTGGAAGTTCTTTCCCCTCTATGACAGTCCTTTCAAGGTGGGAAAAGGGGACTGAACTAACAATGTTTTGTTGGAAAAAGATGGGCCCGGGAAAAAGGGGTTCAAAAAGTTTTAACATTCAAACCACAAGACACAGATAGTTTGATTTAAAAGGGGAGGGGTGGTTGATTCAGAGGGAAGGTAATTTAATAGTGTTTTTTTTTCTTAAAATTTTAGGTTAAATTTTTGGGTTTAAGTATTTCTTTATGAGCAAGTGGGGGAAATTTTTTGGGAAATAGTTGGGAAATTTATCTATGGGAAAAAAACATTTTTTGTGTGTTGTAAGTGGGTTGCAGGTGCACAGTGACAAATGCAGTAGAGACGGGAGTGCTACAGGCCCATGTAGTCTTTAAAAAAAATTTTTTAGGGTTTGTCCTTGCGACTTTGCCAAATACGTGTTTTTATCCCGAGCATTTTAACAGGCTTAATTCAAGGGCAAGGTCAAACGTAGTGAAACACAGTGAAGGGGAAAAAAAGCAAGCATAAACCAAAATGTTTGGGTCGTCAGAACTGGGAACATCCAGGCGGGGGATTAATGGTTTTCACGATCCCCCCTGGTTGCATTTATATCGGTTCAAAAAATTTTCAGCAAAGACAAAATAAAAAAAAAACCCGGGAAAAAAGAACAAAGCCCCGACCCATGCTTGAGTTTGGATATCCCTTAATCCGGGTTGGTTGGGAAAAATTTTGAAAGTTTATTTAAAACCCTCAGGAAAAAAAGTTTTGGGAAAATTTTCCTTTTTTTGCATTTGTTTTGGAAAAATATTGATGGAGTCCATTGTTGGAGCGATGAAACGCATATAAAGAAAGGTTTTTTATGCAAAAAAACGCGATAACATATCAATTCAGACCGGGGAAAAAAACAAAAAAATTTGCCATCAGATAAAAATTTTAAATTTTAAAAATCTTTACGGGGGAAAAAATTTTAATAACACAGGGAAATTAATTAAAAGCAAAACAAGCGATTAACGAACAAATGCAATGCGTTCCATTTACAGTCAAAAAAGGAAAACAGGAAAAAAAAAGGATTTTGACAAAGAAAACAAGAGGAAATAAATTTTGGGTTGCCCGGGGGAATTTTATCAAAAAAAACGGGGAAAAATGTTTTTGGAAAAAGTTAAAAATTTATTTTTAAAAGAACCCAATTTACGCGATCTCGGTTATCGGCGATCGGGAAAAGTCTTTGAAGAAAAGGGTAACAATGCTAGGTTGAACAAAATTCGTCAGAATTTTCTGGACTCAGTGAAAAAGGATGTTTAAAATTTTTGCGTATTCCCTTTAAAAAAAATTTTTAAAGTGCGGAAATTACGAGCATCATCGATATAAATAACCGGAAATATTTTAAGTTTCGGTGTGTAACAGTCGTGGGAAAGGGGAATTTCGTAAAAAAAAAGGGAAAAATTTTTAACTTTCCAAAATTCAGCAATGGACTTTCGAGCAGGGGGCGGGGAAAATTTCAACGGGGGGAGCGCGACTTGCATGAATAATAAAAGGGGCAGAAAATTTTAAATTTGGGAAATCGGTAAATTAACAATTTGGAAGGGTTTTTAAAAAAAAAGGTGAACTCCGAACATGGGGTCAACCTTTTTGCTGTGAGGTGTCCCCGGGTATGATGGCGACAACAAAAAGGGGCGTTTGGGGGTGATTCACCCAGACACACAGATTCATCCGGGGGCAACAGTATACTTAGAAAACATTTTTACATTTGTTTTTTTTGGTTTTTATGGAAGAAAATGTCGAATAAACCCATTAATTGGGATTTTTAAAACGGAAAATCTCGACAGAATCCTTCTGGGGGTTTTTTTTATGCGTGAATGGGATTTGTTTTTTTTTTTTTTTTTGTAAATGGGTTTTGTGAACGAAAATATTTATATATCTATGTAATTTTTTTATTGGGGAGGAGAAATTTTTTTTTATTTTTTGTTTTTTGATGCTGGGTTTTATTATTTTGCCTCAAGGGACCCGTCCGTTGGGGATAAATGTGGGGAAAAGAAAAAAAACGCAAGAAAGGTTTAATAAACTTCCAAAGGCCATTTTTAAGTCTATTCGGAAAATCAATGTGTTTTTTACCATCATTTTTCGTAGTATTAGACTGAAACCACCCCGTAAGGGGGTTTGCTCCGCGTCAAGCCCGATTTTTGGGGCCCAGGTGGGGAAAAGGAAGAGTAAAAGCAAAAGGGGGAATTTGGGGAAAAAGGGAAAATTTTTCTTTGGCAACCCAACCCAAGGTTTTTATTGGTTTGTTTGTAAAAAGGGCTAGAGCAGGGCAAATAGAATAGATAAAGAAGTAAGGAGGAGAGAGAACCTATTATAGTGGCGGCCCAACGGTGGGGCTGTGATTAATAGGGCCTATTTATAGATGTATAAGTAGCTAGAAAGGGAGGGTTCCGAACCCATTACACTATTTCACGAATTAAGACGTTGACGTAAGAACACATGGCTCGAATGGATAATTAAAATCACAGAAATTACGAAAATGAGAAATATTACTAAAATAGCTACCGGAATATGTGAAACTTTCACTTAGCTCCGAGTTATCACTGCCTTCTGGAATAATAAAATAAAATATGAATAATAGTTTAATTCAGAAAATGATTTCAAATATGTTTCGATTGTATAGTAATAAAACTGTCAAAAAACAAATATATAAAGTTTCCTACAACAACATTTATGAAAAACACAATAATTAAAGTTCTAGAAAGTTGAGTTTTCCATGTCATGGTATTACGTGGAAGTATTTGAAATGGAAGATGAACAAGATAAATTAGCAGTGGATTCGATGAACAAGATAAATTAGCAGTCAATTTCGAATGGATTGAACACATGTGTATACTCATTAAAGTATTTTCCTGAATAATTTTTGATTTAACATTCCAGTTTTGATAGAATATTCTTTGTACTCTTCATAATCTAATCCTTGTATATTAATTTCCTAAAATATGCATAATTTCTTCATTTGTAGTTTGTGTTGTCCATTTGTATTTTTTTCTTCGCAAAATTCTTGACATTGCTTCCACTCACTTTCTCAGTTTCTCTTGACGTTTTAGGTACTGAATCTCTAATAATAGATTTTACTTCAGAGTTTTAAACCTAACAAAACGGTACATTTTAATATTATATTGATGCTCACAAGCTATTACGGATTTAAACAATTGAAATCTTTATCTTAAAAGTAAACAAGGTGTTTACAGCGGAGTGCAAAAGGTAAACAAAGTGATAATCATATAGCGATAGACATCTGCGATTGCTTTAATTTGAATATAATAGGTATTTACTACGGCAAACGTGAGTGAAATAGCCAACATAAGAACAATTGAGGCTTTCTGATAGAGGCTGTCAGGTTGACGGAGATTGTAAGGGTGTTGGAGGCTGAAAGGATGATGGGAATTGGAGTCATGGGGACTGTGATGGTGATGGACGCTGTAAAATAGAGGCTGTAAGGGTGATGGTGACTATCAGGGTTGAGGCTGTTAAGATGATGGAGACTGTATTATATATGCTGTGGGGATGATGGTGTCTGTAGGGGCGAAGAATGCTGCAGGGTAATGGACTCTATGAGGGTGATTATGCTTATCATAGTGAACGTGGCTAGTTCTGAGGGAGGGGGGTGGCCCAGGGTGTCAGCTGATGCCACTGCAGAGACTCTGACTGAGAGGTCCTAGGTTCGAGTCCCGATGGCGCACAGTGGGGCAAGAGAGCCTCATTTCTGGCATTAATTCGAGTAACAACTATAACCCATAGTATTGCGTATCACTGTAAGAGAAATTCATGGTGAAAGAAAGGGTGTAACTTCCAATTCGATACCTCTTCATCTGACGAAAAAATAGTCGATATTCTAGGAAGACGCACTGTAAATAAAAACAACAAAGAACGTTACATTACGTTTTATTGAAGGAGCAAAAATGAAAGGTTTTACTAATTACATAAATTAAAGTCAAATATAAATATAGTGACATTATATTAAATCATTAAAAATCATCATCATCGCTATCAATAGTATGAACTGTGTCATCGCAATCATCATCCGCGCGGCCTCATAATTTTCAGAATGAACAATGTGTTCAGGTGGATGAACCAATAGTTCCTGAGCTTCTTTGGGAGGCTTTGCACATTTTCGTAGGTAATTTTCTCTTGTTGGTGATAAGTGGATCTGATCTTAAGAGCAGTAAATTTAAACATCAATATTAGTTTTCAGGAACATTTTCGGGAGAAGTGCTCTCTGTTTTCTTAAAATCTTTGTTGAGTGCTTCTTGAGCTTCCTCTGTTAATTGTCAATTGGAGGCAAAGCTGACGAGACAGTATCAGGTCCATGAATAAAATACTTGTGCAGTGTAGGTGACATGTTTTACCATGGATATTTTTAACAAAATACCGAGCCGTGTTCTGAGCAAAAGCCCGAAACTTTTCAACATGAATTTCACTGCCACTTGATACGACAATCATAATTATTGCATCATTTTAATTAAATTTATATCAATGCGTGTAATTTCAGCAGATAGTTCAAGGTTCTGAAAGAACCGTCGAGCTATATTTCTGGTATTTGTATTACCGGATCCTGGTTTTGGCTGATCCACAATCAAACCACTGCGTTCTCGAATCTCTCTGAATACGAGCTTTATTTTCAGCCACAGTGTTTTTAGCATTCCTCGCGCTTGCCACGTCTTAATAGGTAACTTATAAGCCAAATGCAATAGGCACTCAAACATGCGTATCAACCTATGTAGTATTGACAAACCGTGAACCACACTTTGTTCTTGTCTTCAGTTTTTCAGTCAAGAAATTAAATTTTTGTCTGTTTCTCTCTCATTAGAGCTCCACATAATATCCAAAGTTCTTTTCTCTTGATATGAACAGTATTCGAACTCTTGCCTGCCAAAAAAAAATTACTCACATAGTACACAATTCATTTCCAGTATTTTACTGCAGACACGTCCGTAAAAATCATTCCAGTGAAGAAAGTAAAAAGTAGTAAGAAAAAACAGCTGTATAATATATTTGGAACATTACTGAATAGCAGAAACAAAGATCAAGGCTTGATCACCTTTGATACATAATTAAAAAGTTGTGTTTCACAAAATAAGACGTAAGTTTTAAATGTTAAAAGCTATTTCTTTGTAGTTTTATTTCTATTAATATTAAGTCCTAGATTTTGTATTTGTCACATGCTAAATAACATGAAATACCTGAACTTGAAGCTTCCATTGCAAAAAGTTGGTTTTCTTCACACACACTGACTGAAAAACATCGAACCTAGAGATAAATTCACTAATGAAAAGCACGTCCGACCGTCACTACAACTTGATGAACTGAAAGCTCTCGGTGAGACAGACAGCCCAAGCGTGTGACATGCTAGGACATATTCGTCCAGGTTCTCCTTTGCACGAAACCATAAGAATTTTCACCTATATAATTTTGATTTTTTAATTTCTGCCAGGTTTTGCTGTCATTTGCCCATAGTGCGGCGGCAGGTTTTTCGACACAAGCTTGCCAGCTAGGTAGAATTTAGTCGCTGTCTGAAGGAGAATTCTACAAATCGGCTGCTCTGATCGGTGGTTTTCCATGGTTTCTCCGATCGACACCAGTACCCTAAAAAACAGGCCACGAACCGCGCGCGTTCTTTCTTTCTCTACCTTGCCTATCCTTCCCAGACACGCACACACTTAACTACACTACACTAGCACATATGTAGGAGGTCGAGAGCTTAGAGCTTGTTCCGGCTGGGCGGTGCCCGCTGGTGGAGAGTCCTGGCTTGGGGAAACCCCACTAGCCGATGAGGTCGGCGCCACATCTTACCATCTAGAGGAGGAAGATCACTGTATCTCGAGGAAAAACACACACTAGAGTTAACCTTAGCAGTTCACGCGGTCACATTAACAATCAATCATGCGAGAGTTCGGATATGGCGATGTGAGGGGTACAAACCGACGCGACGCAGTACGAAATTCGCGGGGCGATTTTTTTCCTATTTCGTTGATTGGTTGATTGATTGATTTTTTTGTGTTTGCGGGCGAGTCAACTGCTTCGGTCATTAGTCCCGTTAGTGTAGTGCATGTTTTTTCTCGGGAGATGGCGGTGATCTTCCCCCGCTGAATGTCGAGATCCGGCGCCAACCTACCGTCGGCTACGGGGTTTCCTAACCAGGGCTCCACCAACGGGCACCGTCAGCCGGACAAGCTCTAAGCTCGACCGGTCTCCCGAAATGTGTGGTGGTGTAGTGCATGTTAGTGTAAGTGTGTGTGTAAGGGGGAGAGGATAGGACAAGGAAGAGGAGAGAAACATCGCGCGCGGTCCGTGGCCCGTTTGGTAGGGTACTGCTCCGGCATTCACCTGGTGTTGATCGGAGAAACCACGGAAAACTACCGATCACAGAAGCCGGCCTAGATTCTCCAGACAGCGACTGATCGACCTAGCTGAAAAGCTAGTGTCGAAAATCTGCATCAGGACTGGAAACTAGGACCTCGGTCAGAGCACTGCGCGACATCAGTTGATACACTGAGCTACTGCTCCGGTTTCTATTCGTTTTTTTATTTGCAACTTGTTGGAGAACATTTGGCAAGCTGCATAAAAGGACTAGAGAGGAATAAAATCCATTGATCTTACCCCAATAATATTACATTTTTAGTGGTGAACCCTCGGAGATCTGGAAAATTTAGACCTTTGAATACTGAAAGGGGTACATTTTGGCCCCCATTTATTTTTTTGTTGTTTCTAATATTATATTCATTTTAAATTGATTTAATATTCGTCTTCAATATTGATGTATTATTATTTTTTTTAGGTTTATGATTAGTTACAAGACCGTGTTTAAACTTACATGTAATAGAAACTTGACAAAAGTCTTTGACCCATGATACGCTTGCTGTTTAACAGTTTCGGTACGGGTACAAACCATTTTGTTGGAATACTTACTGAACACAGTTTTTTTATACACAACATGTATTATTTCAATGTAATCACCGTTGAAAATGAGAATTGTACAAAACAATTAACAGAACACATAACTTTGTATAATGTATTCTTTCAATGTGTTTTCCCGAAAATTCAAATTTCCAGAAAAAAATTATGTGTATATTTCTACTGAACACATTGTCGATACGTTAGGGAAAAATATTCAGTGAGAATAAAAACTGTCTTGCTGATAGTAAAATTAACTGAAATAAATGACAGAAACATGTCCTGGGATACAAAAGTACCCCTAAGGCCTCCTAGAGTTAACAAGCTGCAATAAACATATTTGATAAATATACTAAAGTAATTTGATGAAAACACAATAATAAATGTATCATTAATAAATATGTAGAACAACACATTTCTGAAATGAGCAATTTACAGTCCAAAGCGAGGCCTAAAACTTGATGCCGCAGTGAATGAGGAAGTCTGTGTAATTGAGCGGATGCCGTGCGAGGCGGCGAGGATTCCGGAAGGTCGGGAGTACGCCGAGGGTACGCGGGGGGAGCGAGAAGCCCAGGTGTGAGGAGCGGGGATTGGCGAACAAGAAGAGGCGGCAGCTGTGCTTAAAAGCCCATCGCCCGCCCGGGTTCATTCTGTTCCGCCGCCAGAAGACCCAACTGCTGCTGCTCGCGCTAGGCGCTCTCATCTGCGCCGCACAGTGAGTTCGCCCCTATAGTACTTCGATTTGATCTCATTTGATCTCGTTTGATCTCATTTGACCTTATTTGATCTTATTTGATCTGATTTGATCTGATTTGATCTTATTTGATCTGATTTGATTACATTTGATTACATTTGATTATATTTGATTAATTTGATTACATTTGATTACATTTGATTACATTGATTTCATTTGATTTCATTTGATTTCATTTGATTACATTTGATTACATTTGATTACATTTAATTACATTTGATTATATTTGATTATATTTGATTACATTTGATCTCATTTGATCTCATTTGATCTCATTGACCTCATTTGATCTCATTTGATTGGTTAGTTGGTTAGTGATTCCGGGCGCGTCAACAACAGGTCATTAGTCCGTAAGTGTAGTGCATGTTCTTCCTCGGGAGGTGGCGTTGATCTTCGGTTGATGGCGAGATCCGACGCCGCCTACCGTCCACTAGTGGGTTTCCCTAACCAGGACTCTCCCACCAGCGGGCACGCCCAGCCGGACAAGCTCTAGCTCCCGACCGGTCTCCCGGAATATGTGGTAGTGTAGTGCATGTTAGTGTAAGTGTGTGTGAAGGAAACAGGAGAAGGAAGCGGAAAGAAAGGTCACGCGCGGTCCGAGGCCCCTTTCTTAGGATACTGCTCCAGCATTCGCCTGGTATTGATCGGAGAAACCACAGAAGACTACTGACCAGAGCAACCGGCCGCTGGAATCCTCCTTCAGGCAGGGACTGAATTCGACCTAGTTGACATGCCAGTGCCGAAAATCCTGCCACCGTCGGCTCTCGAATCTAGGCAGTTGATGGTGACGTCAGTTGATGTCTTGAGCCTTCTCTTCGGTATTTGGTGTATTAGTCAACTAGAGGTGCTAAAATTGTCCGTACTTTCTCTCCGTACTTGACACAAAATTACTTGACAAGTACTCAAAGTTTCGAAAATTATTCATGGCCTTATTTCAAAATCTATTTTTAAAGAATACATGTTATTAAAGGAAAAATTCTATCTTCAAATTATAGTTTTAGGAAGATGCCAATATTTTTTAATTTTTTCATTTTTTCAACGAATTAGAGTTTTCAACGAAATGAGACCCACACCATTCTCTTATACGTTCTTTGCACTATCCGACAACAAAATTTAATCAAAATGCATAGAGCCGTTATTTTTGAAAATTTTGAAAATGCCCCAGGGGCTTCATGTAAAGTACCCCTTAAATTAAAATATCAGTTTAACTTAATGTATACAGCCAAAATAACGTGCACATTTTACGTACAGTAGCAATGCGGAATATTCTACATTAGGACAATGATCGTGTTGCACATTAGGGACATAGCGACATATTGCTTTAAGCTGTTTCAAAATCTGCATTTATTCTGTAATATTTACTTAGATACACAACTAACACACTGTATAGATACTTATTCTAATATTTACCGCACATGAACAACGACGATTCTTTCATGTACTGCTCCAAGATTTTTGACGAAACTCTGATGAAAATACACTCTGCAACTTCACTCAGAGCTTCAACTCACAAAACATTTAAACGCTCGATCAGGGACTTCTTTCAAGCAATTTCCATTTTTTTTTCACCGGATTTCAGCTCAATGCAAGTCCGATAGTTCGGTATTTCACATTATGAACGTATTCCACATTAGGAGACCATACCGTAATGGAAACAGAATAAACAACCTTCCACCGATTCTGTTTATGGCCTGTGCTATTCAGTTCATAAATTGAGAAAAGCGTATGAAACTTCCTCCACGTTGCGTTTTTTAATTTTTTTATACTTTTTCCCGGTGTATGTGACAGCTGCCTCACACCGGAAGTGCCTTCACAGCAGCCGGTCCCTGTTATCGGTTAATAGCGAGCTGCATTATACGTTACGTAAATAATGAATGTATGAAAATAAGGGCTTCCGTGTCACTGATCCAAAAGAAAGTCAAAAATAAAGAAGACAAAATGAATAAAAGAAACAAAAAGTCATATGATCGAACAGACGTTTTGTGCAGCAAATTGCCACTAGTGATTGTCCACCATACGATGTCTTTCCCATCAGTAGGCCATCATCTTAACATCATCATCTTAACCACTGGCCATCATCTACCACTGAATTTCACTTTCTGAAGTAAGTTATCTCATTATTCATACCATTAAAAGATTATTACTTTGTAATCTTTTGAGATTTCAGAAACTTCATAAGAGGTCATTTTAAGCATATGTGTTCACAAAATTCATAACATTACACAATTATCCTGTGATCTACTACTACATCTAATGTGTTCTCAAAAGCACATATGTGAAAATACAAAATTCGAGTTTAACTCTCTGGCAGGCGTGATGTAGCACTGTGCACTGTTAGATCAGATTATCTTTCACTCCAAAGGTTACATTGGATTTAGTGTGGTCCAAATCCAAGTATTTTCAGTTGTGAACT
>CAXIVR010000548.1:0-15000 GCA_964035755.1 Teleogryllus oceanicus
TGGGCCGGGAAAAATGCCTGAAGTTTGAAACATTTGGCCCAAACCAGGGCTACAGTCACACTAAGCCTTATGTCTGTCCAAGGGACGCAAATTTGAGCGTGCTCGTGGTCGAAGAGCGTAGCTGTGGTTACAAGAAGTAAGCTGATATTGATGTTGGTTGTAACCATTTGCTTTGGTAAATAAAAATTATATCTACATGAAAGTTCATTATTTTATGACAGATTTTGCCACACCTTTACTCCATCAGTGTTTAACTTTCATTAAAATTTTTATTTTTACCTTTTCAAAGAAAATTTTGTTTTTTTTACGTTCTAAAATAGTTTTTCACAAAAGTAATGAGAAGGTTTATGGCTTGATATTTGTAGCTAGAATTTTGGAGAGTGGACATTATACCATCAGAAATAGTGTGTACTCAATTTTGCTTTAGTTCTTTGAAATGGAGTTTTGAAGGTTACCTGCAGGTGCCCAGGCTTATTACCATTGATTACTAGGATAATGTCATTTCCCAACCTAGCACAGAAGTTAAAAAATATGGAGCTAGTGGTGTTACATCAGCACATTCTTTGATTATTTGTAACTTTTGCAAAATTATACTGTATGAACTTACATAAAGATCTACTTTTCAAGAACAAATTTCAAAAGGAAAAATCTTTATCATCAAGATCATAGTCACAGCAAAAAATTTAAAATGTTTTCAATTTTTGAAAATTCAGAGAATTTAATGAAAATTGGGAATTTGCCATGGTTGTAAGCCTGCTTTTTGCTATCTGACAAATTTAATCCGAAAATTTGAAGCCTTTTTTGAGAACGTTTATAAATGACATTGAGGCTTTGTCGCCACCAAAATTTAAAAAGTCCATTTTCAAATTCAACAGGCTGTGACATTGCCATATTAATCAGGGAAAATAAATAAAGTCTTGCTAATCTTACAGCCACTAGCATAGGCAGACATTTTGACATACACCTATTTTATTATACTATGCACTCAAAAAATAGGTTTTCAGAATACATGTTAGAGAAAGTAATATGTGTTGGAACAAGAGTTAGCCACTTTTTCAGTATCAGGAACCTACAATAAAAATGAATGTTCTGAAATTCGCCTCAGCTTTAGTACCTACGTAACAAAAACTGTGTATTATGCAAGAAAGTTAAAATGGCTTGTGGATATTATTGGAAGCAAGGATATTGATGAAATTCTAGTTTTACAGGGTTATTGCCTTAACCTGAAGTAAATTCTGTGGTGACAGCAGAGATTTTGTGGTAATCCATGATATAATATCTGGGATCAGTGAGGTATCTACCACAATAGTAGGCTTCTAATTTTAATATGTATCACATTTAGCCAAACACGTGTTGGGAAAAACTATTCCCATCCTCAGTGGTTCTATAATTTTAATTACATAAACAAATTAACACGTATCAACATCAACCTAGATACATAATCCTATATAAACTAATGAATAAAATAATTATTTAAAAATAGTACTTACCAAGTAACACAGATTAAACACACAAATTTATCGTGAGTCTAAGCATGACGCTATTTTATTCGATGACGCTGTACCAATGCAGACTGAGGAGAAATGAAAGGATGGTAAAACTAGTCAATAAATAAATTTATGATGGGGCTGGATTTTACTATGGATTGTTCATTAAGGCGTAAAAGGTTGGGATTTTGCATTATTTTAAGATTTCTAAATTTTCCAAAATATTTAATTTGTTACCTTAATTTTGAAATGTAGTATTTTGAAATTTGTAATCGGGCGAAAGAGTGAATATTGTAAATAAGGTGGTTGGCAAATTTGGAATGCTCTTGTTTCAGTCTCCAAGATCTGAGGTGTTCCCCTTGCCTACATTAAAACTTCCTACCTGTTTGTTCCAATATGCAGAATTACAACTATTACATTTTAACATGTAAACTCCTTTCTTCTTTCACTTCCTTCATGGGTACAGGGGTTTGTTGCTGGGAAATAAAGTTTGTAGTGTGTTGTGAGTTTTGTAGCTACCTTAGTTATATTTATTAAATATATTTCATCTTTTAGATACGGACCTGTATATGGTATGCTTGCAAACTGTTTAAATTTTTTAGGGATATTTTTTGTAAAGGCCTTCTCAATTAATTTAATTTTTTTTTGCTTGATAAATTTTTAATTATGGAGGGGTTTAAATCATTATTTTGTTTATTTAAAATTGTTTTCACTTATCAAATTTAATTTTGAATGGGGACTTTGCAGTCTTCCATTTATGGTTTCACAGATTATTCAAATTTATGTATAGCAGTGGTATAGGGTATGATCAAATCTGTTTGGGTGGGTTTTCTAAAATTTTAAATTTATGTCTATTCTTTATATAATGGTTAAGAAAGCTATATTGTGACAAAAGAGAGGTAAGGGAAATATTTAGTAGCTTTGGAGGGGGGCCACTTTGGTATTGCAGGAAAGTTTTTTTGTTTTGAGAGTGGCAGAGCAATACAAATGGACATACTTTCTTGTACTAAATAGTCTTATTTCTTTAGTCTGGGCTAGTTTTTTCAGTCTTGTCACATGCTTTGACAGCTGCACCCATTGTCACCAAGTACTTTTTTTATTTAATTGAGCTATTTTTGAGTAAATCTTGTTTTGGTTGTTTTTAAAATTGTACAAATTGAAGAAGTGCAAAAAAACAGTTTAAAAAAATGTACATGATCTTCAGGAAAACTAATTATGGATAAATAAATTTTTTATAAAGGGAAAAAATCTTTATCTTCATTTTTGTATTTTGTAGGAAGATACCAAAAAAATTAAACTTCTGCAATTATCAAACCAGAGTTAACAGTGAACATTAGCCTACGCCAGCTTTATAAGTGTATTTAATTTAAATTTTTACAAGGAATTTGGAGCCATTTGTGGGGAAAATTTTAAAAATGGCTGTAGGCTTCTTTAAAATACCCAAATTGTAAAGAATTTTTTTCAAAATCAAAAGGTTGGCAGCAACTGGGGTAGAATTTATCCAAAATATATTCCCATGGTTTAGGCACTAGTGGTGTTCACGGATGGACGTTTGAAAAACAGTTTTTCGGAATAAGGGCCCCACAGTTTTTGAAATCTGACTACAAACGTTAGAAGGAGTAATTATTACATATTGAAGAGTTTTTAACTTTTTTGTATTAGCCCCACACACACACACAAAATACACAGGTTTGTCAAAACTAAAAATGGCTTTTGGCACATTAAATAATTTTCTAAACTATGCATACTGTGTATAAAAGCTGTATGAGAAAGTAAAAGGGTGAAAACAAAACTATAATCCATAATTCAAAGAGGTGTCTTTTCTGAAATATAAAATAATTTCCAAGTTTCTGGATCTCCAGTGCCTGACTTTGACTTATGTGCCCTAGGCTGTCAAATGTTTTAGCGCTTTAATTTGCCTTTTAAACATTAAAGGTATTTATAGTATTTGAATAAAAATTATTGTATGATATTTGTAATGAAGAAATATTGTGAGTGAAATAATTGATTATACATACCTTATAAATAAATTTCACTCATATTGATGTAATAAATATACAAAATTTTTGTATTCATTTGATCCATATATATCAATAGATGTATAAATATATATTAATTTACACTTTTGTTAAAAATATGAAAAGAATATTTCTACAAAAAATTCAGAAGTGTGTCTCATGAACTTTTGAACTGGTTTGGAAATTTGTTCGCTCAAAATTGACGCCCAGGCTGCAGCCTACTAGCCTGATCGTAATCTGGTACTGAATCCCATTCAAACGCCTTATCATGAGAGCAAGGATCCCCGCCCTGGGATCAGTGTTTAGTTGTGAAAGATAGCTATAATATATAATACAACCAGCAATTAGTTGTATATAATTTATACATAAATAATAGGACAAAATTTATCCACTTTTTTGTTACATATTTTAAAAGTACACACTGCATTATTTATAAAATTTTAGGCCCCAGAACTATTTCAAATTAATTATTAATTTAAGAGTTATATATTTATAATTGAATAATTATTCCCAAGAACGCTGTTCCATCGGAATCCGCCAGAAATGCAAATGAATCTTCACAATTACAATATTAAGAGATTTTTTCCTTACTGAAATCTGTCTGTAAAGACAGATCTTCAAGTAAGTTTGTGCTCAATTTTCCAAAAATTAGTAGTTTTTGTGTGAAATTAGGCGAACAAAATTTATACAATCTTTTCCTCCAAAAAGTTTCACAATTTTACTTTAAATTTACCCCTCCATGTATAAGGGAGTGTAAGAAATATGGTACTAGTTCCATTTTGTAAACCCTTGTTTTGAAAATTACAGAGTCAACATTTCAAAACTACAAAATTAGTTAGAGATTTGTGCCTCAGACAATGTGTTGTAAAATATCAGCTCTTAGAAAAATATCATAACAATTTTTGAAAAAAAAAGTGGGTTTGTGCACTTTGTGCTCAAACATAAGCAATTAAAAAAATTTTGGAATCTGCTCATGTTTTTCCATGATAGAAGAAGAGACGTTTAAAAAACAGGGAATTTCATTTTGTTGAACCTCTGAATTTTCAAAAATTACAAATTTAGAAATAATAAGAAAGTATGTGCTGTTGTAGTCACTAGTTATAGGGGTACATCCATAATTTATTTATTATATATTTTGTGAACCCAAAAACACAATAGTGAGGGAAAATTTTGTATATTTAACATTTACGTTAATAAATCAAAGCAGTCTCAAAAATAAGTTTCATAAATTTATCACATACATGTATCACAAAATGATAATACTAGAAGTATATAAAGCATTTACACCTTTATCACCATTGCTACAATAATTATCACAATAAAACACCAGCAGCCCAAAAGTCCAATAATGCTTTATCTTGTTCTTGGGCACCAATGCATGCAGGAGATTCACACATCTTGGAACTGTCCAATAGGCTGATGAACTTGTTTCAACACTTTAGCAATACTGCAAAAGAAAATCAAAAGGTTAAGGCAAAAATCATGAAAATGAACTCCCAAAAATGCAGTTTAGAAAATCTTCTCAGCAAAAATATTGACCAGGTAACAATTTAATTACTTTTTACCTCAAAAATAAAGTCTACATTATCTTTATATTTATTACATTTCATAATACTTACTTAAGCCATTCTTCTTTGAGGGCAAAAAATGGTATTGTAAAACAGTATCAGCAAGTTTAGGATTATCCAAGCCTTTTCCATTTTCATCAGAACTGTAGGCCTGATTACACAAAAAAATTAGTTTATAATTGTTACTCATTTTAATTGAAATTTTTGTTTTATGTATATAGCATTGAACTTACATTTTGAAGGAATTTTTAAAAACCCAAATGAGTTTAAATTGTATTTCTGAAGTTCATAAGTCATTTTTGTCCAGGGGGGAAGTATGTCAAGGAGCAATAGCAGAACTTGGTTGTGGAGCTGCAGCCCATGGATCCAAACAAGAATATTGCAATGAGAAATCCAAAACTCTTCAGACTGTAGTACTGCACGGTAACATGAGCGTGGCACCAATACCTAAGAAAAAAATCAAAATACACCCTAAAATTATGTAATCTCAAAAAAAATTATTAGTAGGAAATTTTAAAATACCTTAAGACATCGGATAATACTAGAAACAAGTTCGGTTGCTCTAGCTACAATTTGATGCCCAGTCATAAAACAATAAGTTTAGTGTGAGGAATTTTTGGGTGCCTAAGGATCTCTCAGAACTGTCGCATTACTGATGGCAGGTTTGTGTGATAAAAATTCCACTTGCCTCCAATTCTTTGGGCAGGGCAATGGCGATTTGGCTGAGACCAAGTGAAACCCTCCTCCATGTCTGCAACTAAATGTCACTTATAAACAATAGATATCTATGTAATCTACAGGATGTTTCAAAAGTTAATGGAAAAACATTGAATAAGACAAAGAAAGAAAAATTATAATATGGCAGTGGTGAAACATGAAGGGTCAATGGTAGATATTGTATTAAGAAAAAGAAAAAGGAAAAGATAATTAAAAAAGAACATGTTTCTTTCTGAAGGGCGTTGAATTTCCTTTTTAAAAATGGAAGACAAAGTTGTTGCCCTCAGTGTTCTGCTAGTGGATAGATTGTCGTTTACTTCCTTACTATTGCCCCATACCCCTGTGGCTCTCCACCCATTGGCAAAATAAAACAGCACCTTCTAAGGCCCCTCTTTTACAGCCCTCTTCACCTTTCCCTATGCATGTGATGCTACTTAAGTTTTAATTTAGTTTTATCAGGAACTTCAAGAATATACCCACCCTCATAGTGGAATCTATCCCACTCTATGGTTGTATAACCTGACCAGGAAGGCCTTCGCCACTCTTTTCGCTGTCAGCTCAGCACCTACCCTCAACAACCATGTGAACCACCAGTGTAGCCTGAAACACAATAACAAAAATTTCTCATGATATTCATTTAGAACAACCCCGACTTCTGATTAACCTCTGCATGAAACTTGTATTATTTTTGTGAAAAACTCTTTATAGCTATTCTTACAATTTGAAAAAATCAATGATAACTTGTAGATTATGCAAGACAAAAGTCGTGTTTCATTATTGCAAATTATATTGAGAACTTGTATGCAAATCTGTGACATACAGGAAAACTTACTTAATGACCAGTATTTTTCCATCTTAGAAAAGTTTCCACTTTATACAATGTAATACAATAGAACGTGGTTTGGTAGGACACAATTCATGTTCACATTAGACAGCATTCCACACTGAGCAAGTTTTACTGTACTAACAATTTTATTTATATTTAACATGAAGGAAACAAGTCCATTTTCAGAGTTTTTACTGAATACTAAATAGTATATTATTACAGTTTTTCATTACCAGTTTAAAATTAAATTTTTAATGAGTACATTGGGTACATGGAAATGTACTAGCTTCAACAACATTGAAATTTAAAAATGTTAATGAAAAATTTAGTTTTTAATTTTCTTTGCAAATATGTTTTATCTGATGTAAGTTCTGTCAGAGAGCGGGATGGTTTGTTGGAAAGTTGTTTGTATGCTGAACTTTCTGGACTGAGACGAAATGCACGCTTTAGGACATTGAGCCTCCATCTCGTAACTGAAAGATAACAATTGTGAAATATTTTCTGCTTTTCCTAACTTGTGAAGGAGATGATGTGGGGAACACCCCCAAAATGAGTATAATTATCAATAGCCACCAAAATTACATTTTTGTGAATCCATGTTAGTTGAACGCACTAAATTTTGAATTTTACATAAATATGTCTGACAATAGTTGCTTGGGAGGGTGGAGACATAAAAGAAGTCACCTAATGTTGATATTAGGTACCGTTGTTCACCCTACTGTTGCTGGAAAATGGTAAGTTTTTTACTGATTGATTTTTGGAAATGTCAGCTACTAAGTCATTAGTCCTGTAAGTATGGTGCATGTTCTTTCGAGGAGGTGGCAATGATCTTCTTCTGCTGGATGGTAAGATCTGTCGCTGACCTCCCCCTGGTTCTTTAGGGTTTTCCCAACCAGGATCTCCTCCAGTGGGAGACCGCCCCAGCTGGCACAAGCTCTAAGCTCTAAGCTCCTGAGAAGAAATAAAAGAGGTCATCTTCCAACATTTAGCTTTATTAAAATAGCCGGGTTCCTCTTTGGGGACAGTCGCCCGACTTTTGCCACAGCGAGGTTAGCAAAGCAGCTCATCTTACTATTCAATTATTTCCCATCTTTGTAAAACATTTTGATATTAATTATTATTACTTTTCAATATATAATATATATATATATATATATATATATATATATATATATATATATATATATATATATATATATATATATATATATATATATATATATATATATATATATATATATATATATATATATATATATATATATATGTAATAAATGCTTTCAATTTAAATTGTAAGTGTAATTTTCTATCTTATTTGTATTTATTTATAATTTTTTGTATCTTTCTGTATCTTGTAGACTGGGTGATGACAGCAAAGCCTGAAAGTCGATATCTTAATAAAGCTAATATGTTGACGAAGATGACCTCCCTTTTTTCTTCTTATAAGAACGCCAACAACAAAAACAGAATTCCTACAATCTAAGCTCCCGACTGGTCTCCTGGTATATGTGATATTTGGGGAAGTAAGGGGTGAAGATAGGACAACAAGAGGAAGGAATGATCCTGAGGGTGTGGCCCGCTTGTTAGGTACTGCTCAGACATTCACTTGTTGTTGAACAGAAAATCCATGGAAAACTACTGATCAGAGCAGCCAGCCACTAGTATTCCTCCAGACAGACATGAATCGACATAGCCATGTAGCTAGTGTCGAAAATCATGCCACCATCAGAAGTGGAACCCTAGGACCTCCTGTGAGAGGCACTGCAGTGACATCAGTTGATGCCTTGAGCCATCTACGGTTAATAATTAACTGGGAAAATGAATAGTTTCTCCTGAATCAGAGGCATGGCTCTTGTTGTCGGGTTGTCAATTTATATGGTTGTAATAAAACAAACTTATTCTTGTTGTTCTGTTCTAATTGCAATTTCGTGAAGAACAATAAATGAATATTGGATTCATTGTTATTAGGAGAAAGAGAATCAAAGAACTGATAAAATTTTACTAAAAAAAGAATTTGAGATTAGAGAAATTGAGACATTTGCATATGAAAAGTCAGTTAAAGCATGCAACGATATTTCTTAATAATTGCATTTTATGAAGAGAATTAGAACAAAAAAATTACTTTGTATTTATTAAACAGATTGTAATTTTTTGAAATGTAATTGGAATTTTATTTTATTATGATAAAGCTTGAGAATGCTGTCATGAAAATCAAGTACAAATTGCAAGATCTCAATTTAGGAAAAGATGCCTCTCAATATTTGTATTTTTAAATTTTTTATAAGCTCTTTTAATATAATGTTGTAGATAAGTTCTCATTCCCATGCTAATTCATTAATAAATGAATTTAAAATTAAATAAACACTTCTGCAAACAAATTATTACAATTTGTTTTCATTTCATACGTAATTTATACTCCTGCATCACCCAAAGCAGTTATCTTCTGAGAAGTGTTTTGGTTTGGGTATTACTTCAACACCAGAGAACATTTGAAAAAGAGAATTATAAAGTATGTATCATTTGCAAAAAGGTTTACTTTGATGCTTTTATTGTAGTTCAGAAACAATTAAATTTAAATTGTCCACAAGAAATGGCCATGAATTCAGTAAAAAAGTTTATCTCGCATGAGGATAACAACACTAAACCATCTATGAAATCCTCTTGCTTGTGCATCCTTTAGGAAAACGTGTAACCCAGCACATGTCCCCTAATGTCATCTCCAAAATATACTGGTCCTTCCTTGCCTGGACTGACTTCACAGCTCAGACTTCTAAAACATGCTTGCCGTGAACAGCTCAAATACATCATGCTCTGTTGCTTCCTGTGTACTTAGGTAACTAATCCGACCCCCATGATCATTGCAAAGAATCCTAGTTGATCAGCAGTCAATGACTGACAAGCCTGAAACAAGTTAAAATATTGTAAATTTGGTTCAAAATAGTAATTTTTTTTTAAGTATAAAGTGGCAATTTTCCAAATTAATTGTTAAATAGTAATGCAATTTAGTATTTTATAAAATCATTTTGAAAAAATTTTTTCAAAAGGGTTTTCAAAATTTTATAAAAGAAATTGACAGCTTTTTCTCAAGAAAATGGAAAAAACAGGATAAACATTGAAGTGTTCACAACACAACATGCAAAATTCCCTGCTTTGGGTTGCAAAAATTTTTCACTCTTGGGGAAATAATTATACTGTTGCATTATTTTTTTTACAATGAAAATTTAAAAAAACTAAAATGGAGATTCTTCTTTTTGTGTATATTTTCTAAAATTTTCTAATTTTAAAAAAATTCAGAGAAATTGGGAAAATTAAAAACAACAATTTCTTTTACTTACTACATAAAATGGTTACATTCTATACAATGTATCGCTCATTTCTGTATATTAATATCAACAAATAAAAACATGCAGAAGAGATAATTAGGTTATCATTAAATTCTAATGCATGGACTACAGTAAAATGTGGATTTCAAGTACAAAAATTGAATTTATTTATTTTAGACAAACTTTCTTTAGATCAAAATGACCACAATACCTCACATGAGTTCAGTCTTGGAAAGTTTATTCTAGTTTTTAAATTGTGCACATCTCCATAACATTTTTTTAACTCCTTCTTCGATCCTGGAAACACTCCATCATTTTCAACTTGCAGTTCTGCATTACTGTCATGAAATGCTTGTGTTGTGAAGAGAACACTTGACCATGGAAGTTCAAAAAGTGGCAAAGGGCTACAAGAGCATTCATGATTTAGCAAATGCAGCATAACTGAAAACAAGTGAGAAAAGTGAAAATAAGTGAGAAGAATATTTATCAATCAATGAATACATTTGTTAGGGTCTGTACATTAAGTTTTCCAACACTTTATCAACGATCATTCAAAGAAATACACTGTTAATTTATTATATTTGAAATTATTGATATTATGAAACATAATTCGAATTTGTTAATTAAGTTTCCCGTCATCAGTAAATATTTATTACATATAACATTAAATATTTTAATATGAATTATGTTCCAGTTTTTAATACCTATTTTGGTTTTGAATTCCAATTTTGACATTTTTCTCTTTGTGCCAAATGAAAAGGAGCATAATTTCTGAAAGCTTGCAAAACTATATAAATTAGGGAGAAAGGTGCTGACATGTAAAGATTGATAATAATAATAATATTTATTGAATCATTGCATTAAGCATTGATGAATGCTTATACAGCAAAGTATTAATTCCAATGTAAAGTAGTAGAGTATTGTCTATTTCAGTCCTTGATGTTAATTCATTTTACGCTTCCATTGAAATAAAGGTTCAATTTTTGTTGAATATTACCTGTTCTATTCTCATTCAAATATTCCAATTGAAAACCATATTGATTTATGATCAAGGTTCAATTTCATTTACACATTGAGTAAACTAAAAATGTAATTTATTATCTTAAACAGAACATTTTACAAAAGAAGTTTCACACTCTCATTTATAGCATGGAACCATAAGAATACAGCATGGGCCCCAGGATCTGGTTCTATTGGTTTTTCCAGCAATGCCAAGCTCTTTATTCAACATTGGCTGCATGTGTTTCGCTGCTTCAGCTGCAACGCCAGCTGATGTAGCTTGCCAATGCTTGCTTGTCCTCTTCAGGCTTCATACTAATGCTCAGACATGGCAGTTATGGTTGCTACAAGGATCAACCATGGTTCGATCCCCTTTGCAGCTCGACTATATCGATTACAGCTCTAGTGCCTGCTTCAAGAGCTTGGAGCCAATGATGAGCATTCACTTCAGTGCTCTCATCCAGCTTCTGAAATGGCTGTCAGAATTATTAAACTTGGCAACAATAATTTAATTTTGTAAGGTTTGATTTCTTTAAAGAAATTAGCCTGAATGTCATATGCAAATGAAAAATTCTCACATTTAAGTTACTGTTAAAATTACACACTATTTCAGAATATTACTGTTCTAAAATCATTTCAGATCAGAGCTTAATATGATTTTTGAAATGATATATACTCCTTCACTTAATCTTTACATAATTATTAATTTCTTAGTTACATTACCAAGATGCAGAGAAAAATATAAATAATTATTAATTTCTTTGGCCACACCACCATGAAGCAAGAAAAGTTTATCCTATATAAGCATTAGTTTCTTCAAAGTAGTGTATGTTCAAGGATTTTTTTTATCTACTAAAAAAATGAAAATTAATTACTTCTCATAGCATACATAAACGAACTTGACACAGAAAAGATATTTCACAGAATTACATCTTCAATTTTGGTTTTTTCCTTTTTAAGTTGAAAGCTGTCACTCAATGGTATTCCAAAAAGAATTCCAGTGTTTCAGGGCTCTCAATTATAAATGTTTTTGATGTTCTTTATTCCTTTTAACCATGGTATGATCATCAAAATGCTACCGCCTTGTAAATACAGGCCAAATTATTCTCCAATAAACTCTAGTTCATGACTGACATAAAATGAAGGTTTGCATTTTGCAAGCTTTGACATTCTGAGCACATTTAGGAATTTCCATTTATCATGTTGCAATAATTTTTTTTTAACCTATCCTATTAAAATTTCATTAAAAAAATTTCAAAAAATAAACTTCCAATAGGTAGGAATTAAAAGTAGCATCTCTTTTCACAACAGCAATATGAAGTAATTACATTTTGCAAATTGTGGGTCCTTTGATGGACTGGTCCATATAATAATCTGGGAATGAAGTTAGCTACAGTGTTACGTGATGGTGCGGCATCTACATTCTGACCCTCTGATGATTTTTAATGGACTAGATCTCTGACCTGATGATTCTTAATTGGTGAATAGCAGGAAAATATTCTCTGTGATCAGGAACCTCATTCCCATTCCAGCATACAAATCTGTCAGGTTACTAGCAGGATGGAATCAACAAGCAGCCATTACTTCCATTCACTGCCATGAAGTAAATAAAGTATGATAGCAGTTACCTTTAGCAGCAGCAGCAAAGAAGATACTGTACAAAGCAGAGGCTGTCCCTCCCATGCTTTGCTCAATGATACTTAATGATTCCAGGAGAGCATATGGTCTAAGGGCTGTAATCACCAGTTTTAATAGCAGCTTTATTCCTTCTGCCTCTCGGATAACGGTGCCACAATCACCATCTCCACTGTCTTGATCATACAGATTGAGCTGTTTCTCACATGAAATTAATGATCACAGGTGAAATTAAGAATTTGCAAAATTATATGTGCTGACTTATCAGTAATTTGGGGTCCTGTTTGCAATGAAACTTTACGCTCCTGCTCCTCTCTTCAGCATGGGGAGACCAGCCAGAAATATACAGAGGTAAATCATCCTCACTGCTATCTGATTGCTCATTAATTAAGGAGGCACAGTGTTCGAGGCCATCCTGGAGCACCAGTTGGCGATCCAGATATTTCAAAATATCAGGAGAAACAACCTTCAGGAGAGTAATAGAAAAACCAGCCATCTCTAATGATGTCAAGAATGTGCCACTATAAGCTCTGGGAACTGAGTAGCCTTGCCTTAGAAGTTGCTTCAGAGTTTCCATTGCAAATATATTTTCTTCAAATTTTGATGATCCTCCCATGTTATTGATAAGTGCCACAAGAGGAATGTCAGATGGTAGTTCAATGTGTGTTTTGATGCAGGATTGATCATGTGTCCAACATAATGTGAACAACTTCAGCTGCAGAAGGAGAACACGATGAACTCCTGGTTCACCATGAATACCAAGACCCAATTCAAGTTCATCATCTTCAATCCCACGCTTTTCTGTAATCCTTCTGGATAAGAGGGGGGTGAAAGTCCAATGCTAATAGTTGCCATGTCAGACATTGATATATCAGAGCAACGGGTAAAGATTTCCTCAAGAGTCAGCCCTTCTTCTGCCATAGCTCCAGCCATTTTATGAATCAATATTGTGCCTGCAAGTCCACGACGTCCTTCAACCTTTCCTGTTTCTGGCAAAGCACAATCTTCTCCCACAACAAGCATTTTGACATAGATGCCCTCATTACGGGCTCTTTCCATAGCCACCCCAAAATCTGCTGACGATCACCAGTATAGTTCTCACAATAAGTAAAACACCATCTTGATGCCCTGAACCTAATTCTCAAGTGCGCTCAAAACAGTACTAGCTGAAGGGGAGATAAAGATATACCCAGTACTGCAGCAGTGAGCATGCCTGGTCCTACAAAACCAGAATCTGCTGGCTCATGGCCTGAAGCTCCACCAGCAAGAAGCTTCACTTTGCCTTAAGTTCAGAATGATCTCTTCTCATAATTACAGCTTATTTTCTAAAAGTACTAAACCCTTATTTGCCATGGCAATTCCAGCTAATGCATCATCAACAGCTTGTTGCATATCATTCACCAGCTTCTTTGGTTTTGAATTTGCAACATTGATCACTGGTCAACTGCAGCAGGTGAAACTGCCATTTTGTTTGGGGGGTCAGGAAAAGGCTGGAAAAGGAAAATAGGGATGTGAACGTAGAGCTAAGGAAAAATTACAAAAATTATTATTGGTTTCAGAATGCACTCGTGACTTAATTTGATTCTCAAAGCTTAACAAATCTCTTAATCAAGCATTTTTCTAGTAAAATTGTAGAAATCAGTATTAATGTACCCATTCTTACAATTTGTCAAAACTTTTTTTTCATTACATTTCAACATACATATTTGCCTTAATTTAAATTTTTCAGTGCTTAGTAAGTGTTTTCTAATTAAAACAAGTTACACTGTGTCATTATATGACACCATGCACATGACATGAGTTTTCATTAAAGAAAATGTTACAAGCTCTGAGAAAAGTCTAAATTAAGAATGAATTGTCAGTATGTATTGAAACATTAAAAAATTCAACCAGATTGCAAGGACATTGAGTTAACTATCTGACATAATAGCAAAGATAAGAAGCGATCAAGGTTCTACACAATTTACAAAAGCACACTATGTATAAAATTTATAAATATAATAAAACAGGTTCGCGATACATCACAAACCAAATTATAGTATGTTGGCAGATTTCTAATTAAAAACTGAAAAATTGTTGCTAATGTCAAAGATTTCAAAAACATTTCAAAGCATCACATATCTGACATCACATTATGTAGTTAAACAGTTTAAAACAATTAAACAGTTAAAACCCGTGTGTGACTTGCTGTGGGAGAAGATATGAATTGACAATGATACTCACGTCAAAATGCAAAAATATAAGTGTTTGAGAAAAAGTACACATCATGCAGCTTAGTGAAAATATGAACAGTTCGTTGATTTAAATCAATGAACCTTTTTCCCTAGGTGAAGTTTCGCTCACACAACAAACATATAAGAAATGTCCATGAACTTCACCTAAATAGCAGATCGTTAATAAGCATTCTAATCACTTACGAGGGTACCA